>CM035408.1:176784571-176789571 GCA_020310875.1 Ceratopteris richardii | reverse complement strand
TTCCACTTGAATCCTTCTTGAGTACCCGTCGATACTCCATCCTCACTGGAAACCCGTAAATCACGATCCCCATTCTCTATGGCTTCCCAAATTTCGGAATATGCAGGATCAAGCCTACATTTCCCTCTAAGAGACTCAAGTAGCTCACTAGTGATCTGAGTAAAACTCAGTCCATTGAGCATAGGCATGCGGCTAAGTGAATCAGCCACTACATTAAACTTTCCCTTCCTATACCTAAGCTCATAATCAAACTCTTGAAGGGTCTCTGCCCATCGGGCCTTACGACCTTTAAGGTCTGTTTGATTAGAGAGCCACTTAATGCTCTCTTGATCAAACACTATCGTAACTTTGGCACCATATAAATAATGACGCCACTTCTTCAAAGCATGGACTATTGCATACAACTCCTTCTCATAGACGGAGTAATTCTTTTGAGCCGGTTCTAGTTTCTTGCTCTCAAAAGCTAATGGTCGACCATCCTGTACTAAAACCGCTCCTATAGCAAAATCACTCGCGTCAGTCTCAACCACAAATGGTTTATTGGGATCTGCTATATGTAAAAGTGGAGCTGTAGCAATTGCTACCTTCAACTTTTCCATACTTTGCTTCTGTTCGTCTCCCCAATGAAAGGCTTTCCCTTTCCCTTTAAGTTGTTCCGTCATCGGAACAGCAATTTTGGCATAGTTCTTAATGAATCTTCGATAGAAACCTGATAAACCTAGGAAGATCTGCAGCTCTTCCAGGTTCCGTGGATGTGGCCATTCCATAATAGCCCTTACTTTTTCAGGATCCATCTGGATTCCATCTTGGGAGACTATATGCCCAAGGTATCTAACCTCTTTCTTGAAAAATTCACACTTTGACTCCTTAGCAAAGAGCGAATTTTCCCTTAGCACTTGAAATACTTTTCTCAAGTGTTCCAAGTGCTCCTCTTCTGATGCACTATAAATCAGAATGTCATCCAAAAAGTCTACTACAAAATGTCCTAGATAAGGCCGTAGAACACTATTCATGAGCTTCATAAAAGTGGCAGGAGCATTGGTGAGACCAAAAGGCATCACCAAAAACTCATAGTGCCCATATCTAGTCCTAAATGCAGTCTTAGGGACATCCTCTGCCTTAATTCTGATCTGATGATATCCTGATCTAAGGTCAAGCTTGGTAAAATACCTAGCTTGATGTAACTGATCAAATAGATCTTCCAACCTAGGCATTGGAAATCTATTTTTGATAGTTACCTTATTAAGTGCTCTATAATCTATACATAGTCTCATAGAGCCATCTTTCTTTTTAACTAGGAGCATTGGCGATGCCCATGGTGAGTTACTAGGTTTGATGAAGCCTTTATCTAAATAATCCTGTAATTGCTTCTCAACCTCCTCATGCTGAGAAACACTAAGCCTATAAGGTGGTCTACAAATAGGGTTAGTGTTAGTAACAACCTCTATGGCATGGTCAATGTCCCCTCTCTCAGGTGGTAGCCCTCTAGGTAAGTCAGTGGGAAAAACATCTCTGTACTCAAACATAAGATCCTTAAAACTTTTAACTACACACTCTTGCAAAAAAGAATAGTAGAAAGTCCTGTTCATATTTACATTCAAAGCATGAAAATATACATCATATGAGCTGTCTGTACAATGCTCCATATCATGACTATACAATAAAAACATATCCTGTACATGCTGTGAACAACAGAGACTATACAACTCTAATGATGAGATGAGAGGTGCACTAGGTACATCTCTCTCTCCCTGAATATAAACTTTACTTCCATTCTTTTCAAACTCGAGTGTGTTATTTTGATAGCTGCATTTAAGTGTATCTCCCAACCCCCATAGCCATTCTCTTCCTAAGACTAGATCTGTCCTCTCCATGTTCATAATTTGGAAGTCCATATGATCTGTATAATCCTGCATCTTGACTTCCAAATTGGATACCATAGTATCCCATATTCTTTTATCTTGCCCTTGCATCATAGATACAATGTATTTATGTGCACTAGGCTGTTGGGGAATCTTCAATTTCTTGACCAAAGCATAGTTTATGAAGTTATGAGTGGCAGAGTCATCTATCATGACTCGCACCCTTGTCCCGTATACACTACCATGTAGCTTGACCAAGTCATGTGGTCCAAACTGCGGTGACCACAATGACTGAGTCAAACAACACGTGTGCTCTATATCCTCGTGCATCACCTCCACTCCCTTGCAGCTAGAGCTGCCATGAATGGGAAGGGTCTGCACTAGGTGGACCGCTTTTTTGCCCCTTTCAGGAGCCGTACTAGACTCTGGTCCTTTTTTCTTTTCTTCCCCCTTCTTGAGTGGACAGTTCCACTGCGAATGACTAGGGGATAGGCACCTAAAACACAGGTTCTCTCTTTTGGCTTTCTCAAACTGGTCTGTGGATAGCTTAGGCCCTTGTGATCTTTGTTTTTTAATAAAAACCTTGTTTTTCCCAAAAGGCAACTTTTTCTTAAATTTAGTGGTACTAAGAGGTTTAAGGGGCTGATCCGTCTCCATAGGAGTATACTGAGGACGGTTATGGTCCTCATATATCTGTGCATATTTGATCGCCTCCTGAAACGTCTTAGGCGCATTCCTCCTGACTTCCCTCTTTATGGCTTTATCCAAGCCCCTAACAAATCCTCTGGTCTTCTGAAAATCATCTAGACCCTTAAGCTTCAAAGTGATCTCTCTATAGTGGGATAGATAGACTGAAAGAGGCCTGCCTCTTTGAGTAATCCTATCCCACTCATCCCAATTCCTCTCCTCTTCATTTTCAGGAAGAAACTCTTTTAGGAAAAGAGTCTCAAACTGAGTCCAGTCACTAGGGATAGAGTTCGCCTCCTTAAGACTCATCCACCACTTATAAGCACGTGGGCCGAGGGAAAGACTCGCCTCTAGCACACGATACTCAGGTGGGGTGCCCTTCAATTGATGCAAATCATGCCACTTTTGTAAAAAAGTGTAGATTGCATCCTTATTCCTGTCTCGGTCATCCCCCGTAAAGGTAGGTGGCTTCAAATTTTTCAGGAGGGGAGCTTCCCTAGAGCTCTCTCCTTTATGTTTACTAGGAAGAGAGGTCTCTTTTCTAGTAATCTCTAAAGGAATGGTAGGAGTCTCTCTTTCCTTCCTAGCTAGGAAAGAGGTGACACTAGTCTCAAGGGAGATCATTTGAGACTTAAGCTGCTGTATAAGAGATGTAATGCTACCCAAATCTTTCTCTAACTTAAGGGTTTGTTCTTTCAAATCAATGAATTGGTCATGAGTGACAAATTCATCTATAAGCTCTTCATAAGTATACTCTTGCTGTGAAGGCTCTTTTTCTTCTACATTCTCTTCTATTTCTTGTCCTAACTCTACTTCTTCCATCCTAGCATCCGGATCCTCTAGTTTCTCTCTAAGTGGAGAAGTGGTCTCAACTACTTGTTTGCCTTTAGTTTCCATGTTTAAGTACCCTTCCCCCGTTTGCTAACTAGAGAGTATGAAAATGAATGGAAGTAGAGTTTAAATATGCAAGAAGAAGAGAAATATAACACAAGAGCACTTCCCTGATACAAAGTAGAGTTGCGGAAGCGAAATCCAAGTGGTCCTTGATGCTTCAAGCCCCTGATTTTGATTCCTCGCTAGTCCCAAAAGAAAATTGGAAATGTCCGCTTGGTCCGGGGAGGTTCTAGACACCATAAACCATCCAAAACAAGACCAAAAGTCCGTAGGAAAAGCCTCAAACGGGCAAACTAAGTGCAACTGAACAATTTCAGAGATATTCCAATCCTCGCCAGTCCACAAATTGTTGCCCAGCACCTGTACTTTAAGAATTTGAGACTATCCCAAGTGAAAAAATTGAATTTGGAGTCCGGATGACGAAAAACTAGGCTCGGGAGTGGCCGCCTAGTTCCTGCTGAAGCGTTGCAGAGAGATTTTGATGGGGCAAATCTCGTCCAAATCCAACACCGATGGTCTCTGAGCGAAGCTTGGAAACGTAGCTTCGAAACATGACTAAGATTTGCGAAATCCGATATAGTATGAAGAAGATATGGTGCGGAGAAGTCGGGTATGTCACCGATGGGAGGTAAAAAGGTAACCCTCTTGAAGTAGAGACTTTGAAGAGCTCCAAACTGAAGGACTGAAGCTTTTCAATGAAAACCCAAAACCCTAAACCCTTCTCCACAGCCCGTAATACATATGTGCATCCTCATTTAGCCAATATCTTGATCCAAGCCATCATCTTCATGCTCCAAAGTTTATTAAAAAACTCGAATTTTTTTTTCCTACAACTGGCAACCTCTGTTCCTTCGAAAAAAAAAAATGGAGATACCTGTCGACAGAGAGCTTTATCCCATATACGCGTGGGTTGCAGGCTTTTTAGAGGTATAAGTAGAAAGCTCTAAAGAGCTTTGGCCATCCAGGAGTGGGGAAGGAGGAGCAAGGCCCCCCCCCCCCCCGTGGGCTTGCGGACGCCTGCGGGCTCTCCTCTCTGCGCACGGCGGCGATTGCCTCGTTTGATGTGCCTGTGGGCCGTCTCTGATCGCGGGCGGCGACTGCTGGTCGTCTGGCGTGGGCGCCTCGTTTGATGTGCCTGTGGGCCGTCCGTCGCGCGTGCGGCGTCTGCTGGCGGTGATACCAGTGTCAGGTTCCTATGAGCTCCCCAATTTTGTCGTCTCCTTCTCTGAATTGCGCCTCTCGAGGTCACACACGGAGATCTCCCTTTTTGCCGCCCAGCCGCGTACCCACTCTTAATTCTTACACTCCTTAATTGGAGTGACTTGTGGCATCTCACATGAGTGCCACATGGCACTCATGTGTGTGCCCTTCTAGTGGAGCCCCAAGAGATGGTTCACACCATCTCTTCTATAGGGAATCCCTTCATAACATACTCCAAAGAAGAAGGAATCTTATGATTTTTGTTGGATAAAATTTTGTGGAGCTTCAGAAAACTTCTTATTTTGTTATATTTTTGATTTTACATTTTTATTTTTTATTAATTTTTTATGTTAAAAG
>CM035408.1:176654571-176777071 GCA_020310875.1 Ceratopteris richardii | reverse complement strand
AGATCTAAAAATATTCAATCTCCTTTTGGTTTGGAAGTAGACATTTATGATAAAAGATTAGAACTGAAATTTTGCTAGCAGTAACATGATACGAATGCCTCATATTTATTCAAATATTTCTCATTTAGCAAAGTATGGCATTGTTTGCTCTCAATTGTTTAGATTCTCTCATCTATGTTCAAGCTTGTCTTCATTTGTAATTTAGTGTTGCCAACTAATCTCCTTGCTTGTTCAAAAAGGGTATTCATTCAAGAAAGTTTCAAAGAAGATAAGGACTTTGTTACTTCGTAACAAGTTCATTTATGGTTCTTCTTCTTTTCATGTGTTCAGATTAATCATTAGTAAATTCAATAGAAAAGGGGAACTTTATATTGGTTAATGATAAGGTATTTTGTGGGGGTTCTTTCACTCTTTATTTAAAGTTCTATTTTAATCTTTTCCTCCTTTATTATTATATTATTATTATTACTACTTTTATTATTGTTTTAGCTATTTCTTTATTTTTTAATTTTTTTTATTATTTAATATTTAATATATATATATATATATATATATATATATATATATATATATATATATATATATATATATATTAATTTTAATTTTTATAATTCTTATTTTAATTTCTTTCTTCTTATTATTTGTTTGTTCTTTGTGCAAGACTTTATCATGGCTGAGTTTGCCCTTCACTTTCAGAAGTGATAGAAACTTAGTTCGTTGACTTTGTTAGAGATCTTTATTTAGAAAGACTCTTTATTAAAGTCTGCACCTACTCTAGGGCACTCATGATGTGAGTGGGAGAGAGAGAGAGAGAGAGAGAGAGAGAGAGAGAGAGAGAGAGAGAGAGAGAGAGAGAGAGAGAGAGAGAGAGAGAGAGAGAGAGAGAGAGAGAGAGAGAGAGAGAGAGAGAGAGAGAGAGAGAGAGAGAGAGAGAGAGAGAGAGAGAGAGAGAGAGAGAGAGAGAGAGAGAGAGAGAGAGAGAGAGAGAGAGAGAGAGAGAGAGAGAGAGAGAGAGAGAGAGAGAGAGAGAGAGAGAGAGAGAGAGAGAGAGAGAGAGTTTTCCCCTGGTTTAATAGGCTTTTTTTTTGGTTTTTAGGTTTCTCCAGTCAGTGAAAGCATTGTCCTTGCACAAAAGGCTTACATACTTTTCTATGTCAGAAAAGTTGGATCTTCATTTTCTTCACTGATCAATCATGTGCAGAACAAGCCCGATGATGATCATGTGCAGAACAAATGCGATGATGAGCATGTGCAGAACAAACCCGATGATGACCATGTGCAGAACAAACACGATGATGATCATGTGCAGAACAAACCCGATGATGATCATGTGCAGAACAAACCCGATGATGATCTTGTGCAGAGCAAACCTGATGATGATCATGTGCAGAACAAACCTGATGATGATCATGTGCAAAACAAACCTGATGACATTGTCACTTTGTCATCTGAAGTAACAAACCATTCAGAGGTCAGTGAAGATTTGATTTCAGGTGAGACTCCCACCAACAGAACGGGAGATTGCATTATCAATACAGGCAATTGTGATGAACCTCCGAAAGCAGCTAATCAAATACATAGTCCCCTGACTACAAATCATAATTTGAGAGAGTCCTGTCTGATGTCAGATGAATCACAGAGTTCCATAGTTTTGGATATTGATGTTAATGCAATTTTCCCCACATCTGATGCAATTTTCCCCACATCTGATGCAATTTTTCCCACATCTGATGCAATTGAGGAGAGGTTAAGAATGGTTGAATATTCAGATGCAGTAGTTCCAAACAGCTTTGATGGAAATTCTTCATGTAAGGCCATGAGTAGGTTGTACTCGAGTAAAGATCATGATGTGGTTTGCGAACAAGAGGAAGTAACAACCCATCCAGAGGATGCAGAAGAGAGTAGGCATTTACGTGATCAAAGTGTGTGCACTGATGATGATGTTCAAGGAAGTTGTACCGATGCTTGCTCCGCATGTGATGATACTACAAATACCGATTTGGAAGATGAACAAGGGCAAGCTGATGTGTTTGATTGCGAAAGATGGGGTTCCATTTTTAACATTATTATGTCTCCGATTTCAAGGATTGCTCAAGCAGAGACAGCCAGGCACAATGTTTTTGGTGATCTTGGTGCTTGTGCAAAGCTTTGTTTCTGGTCATGCATCTGGCCTTCCCTGTAGGATACTGGTGATAGTTTGGAAGCCCTGCATTAGGGCCTCAATTTTTTTTGCAGTGTAGAATTGTCCAAATCATTTCAAAATAGCAACTATTCAATTACCTGCTCTGATTGGGGTGGGTGGAAAAATAACAGCAAATGCTTGTGCTTTTAAATATAGTTACTGTCCAGGAATTGGGAGTACCGGACTACAAGCATATTGGAAATGCAGGATTCAGTGAATATGGGTGACTACTTTATCTTGACATTATACCATCTTTCTCTCACTGTTGAGAGGTGAACCCTATACAAATATCTCTGGGCAATCATATCTGCATGCAGTTCTCAGAAGCTCGGACACGTGCTCAAGTAGTGATCTGAACTTTCAGGGTGAAATTATTTAGTGGGCTTAGTTCCTCTGCGTCAAATGGATATTCAATCTGCGGAGTATTTTTGGGTCACAATCACAGATTGATATGGAACTAAACACAAAAATTCATGAAAGATTCTTCAAATATCTACAAAACTTTGTGCAGCAAACACTTTCCAACATTCTTTTATTAATCAAGCTTGGCTCTTTGTATTTGTTTCTACCTGATAATAATCTTATTATGCATATATTCATGTGGTTGATCAGCTGTAGATCTTAACGATATGTTTGTAAGTAATGTGTGATATGTTTGTGAGTAGTGTGTGCAAAGAAAAACGGATTCTAATAACAGATCAGCACATGCTAATATTTCAGGTACTAAGTTTTTGAAGGCTCTTTGAATATTCAGATATAATGTTCCATCTTGTTTTGGTAGTAGGTTGTCAACTTGTGTGTCTGTGGAGGTTGCAGGTTTGTAATCTAACAGTTGTATTCTAGAAAGACCTCCTCAGTCCAGGGTGCAGACTTAGAGGGGCTTCCATGATTACATTTTTCCCATGACTGAAAGTCGACTGTTCTGTTGGAGGTGTTTATGCATATACAATATAAAGTGACCCTCTGCATCTATCTCATTCTTTGCTTCTATAATCAAAGATGACAAGTGAGAGATTAGTTGGGAAGATTTCAATATTCTGAGAGAAGTAGCTGTGTCTGGAACTTCAATCTTTTGTTGTCTAAACACTGCTGCATTATTGGGCAAGTTTCAAGTAAACCAATGTTAGTGAATAGTAGCTATTGTATCTAGAACTTCACTGCATTGAATAATATGTGAAGTTATAGTTTTAGTAACTGATCTGAAGGGAAGCTGAGCTAATTATTTGTTCAGGATTTTATTCCGAGTACCTGGAGATTCCTTCACTTATTTTGTAGCAATAGCTGCGTCATACGTTGTGGAGCAGTGGCATTTTTTTAGGTTGTATTGATTGTTTTTAAGATTTGATATGAACTGTTTTTTTGGCTGAAATATTTCGTTAGTGTTGATATCCTCACCAGCTTGTTTTTGTGACAAATGTAAATAAAAAAACTCTTTTAGAGGTTTCTTTCAGTTAAAGACTTTACGTGTATCACTGGACTAACACGATTTAACTTTATAATACTTAACAGCCTACTCAAATTCTGAAGCCATCTTATTCTTAATACATTTAAATATTCATCTCTTTTTCCATATGATCTTGTTCTAATGCAATATATAATTTACCGAATGGTCTTGCTATTCCATATCCCTTCAAGTTGCTGATTTTCCAAGGTCCCAAGTTCGGGGGATACCCTAAGGTACTTTGGTAGTAATGGGAACTGCTTTGGTAGTAATGGGAATAAGTGTTGCATGATGGCCACATGTTCATATTAGACTATTCCAGATCATTACTATTTATAGAGTATACTGTTGCTATTTTTAGAGTATAAGAGGGTATATATGGATGGGAGGAGAGACACACATCATTCAAGCAATTTCTTACAATTGGTATCAGAGCGAAGATTTTTTGGGTCGATTCCTCGTTTTTTTTGGCACCATCGTCATCTTCATTGCGAAGAACGCGTTTGCGTTTGTCCGTCGAAGGAGAGTTTTTCGGGATCGCTGTCTAATTGCTTTTGGCGAGCATAGCATAAAAGAGTTATGGGTGAACCGTAGGAATCCCCTCGTAGTCGAATCACCAGTCACGTCCAATGCAGTGACCACCAACTCTGAGGAGGATCGTACGTGGAGCAGTGACGATCTCGTGGTGACATTGACTGGCACCCTTTCTTTCCGCAGGCTCCCCAGCCGTCGGCCGGTTTTCACGTAGAGGAGAAAGAACTTTGTCTTTTGGTTTAGTTTGTTAAGGCGCTGTACAGAGCACCTTGTGTGTTTCGTTTGTGGAAATAGAGGAGCTAAGGGCGAATATATAGTTATTCACGCGCTATGTGGGATTTATGCTTTCTTGTGCATGCTCATAGTTGCTGCAGCGTTCGTCTACACTAATTCCACTATCCTCTTCCACTAATTACACTAATTCTACACTAAATCGGAGTTTTGCATAAAGAGCACTTTTACTATCCTCTTCCACTATTTTGACCATAACTTGGTCATTATATATCCGATTCCCGTGATTCTTTTTGCTCTAGAAAGCTCTTTCAGAGACCTTTCCAATGAGTGGCTAAAAGCCATAGTTTGGATTCAGTCCCTGCCATCTTCAGGATTGTAGAGTTTGTCATACCTCTTGAACAATTCTCTTTCGAGTTTTATCTTGAAGCATCGATTCTTGGAGGCGTATTCACAAGCTACTTCGACGAAGGATGGACCATCTTCCGCACTTGTACACACCTGCACATTATTCTTGAGCCTCTAGATAAGTTTCTTGTCAATTTATATGCATTGTTGCTCTCTTTTTGCATCATATTGCATATAGGCATGCAATTTCGCATATTACTTAGACTAGATACGTAGTTGTAACATGGATTCGTATTGTGCGGTGCATGTATTCTTCTTGCAAGGCAAGGTAAGTCTTTTCTTGCAGGTTAGCGAGGAGAAAAATGTAAAATTGTTAGGGTGTGTAATCCCCTTTCGGTCTACTTGTAGTTAGATTGTGCTTGTCGGCACTGTTATGACGGAAATTACTTGGTATAATTTTTTTGATTTTTTAAAATGCGTCGTTATGTTGCCGAAATTTTTAGAAATTTAGTATGCATATGCATTCATGCATTCATAACATACTACAATTTTCTTGTTATGTAAGCAAAGGCTTGTGATTAGTTTCTTTTCCGTTGCCATTGATTTACTGAGGTTTACATAAAATGTTCTATTCTAAAACTTCAAATATATATATATATATATATATATATATATATATATATATATATATATATATATATATATATATATATATATATATATATATATATATATATATATATATATTTATCATCTAGAATGGACACAACACCATCATCCCCTTCTAGGCTAGATACACCTATGGAGGAGCATCCTGTAGATAACATGCAACTCATGAATAATCGGATTTCCAGTTTAGAAAGCACTCTTCGTGATATCTTGGCACACGTCAGTGGGTCTAAGAAAGAGGAAGAGGTGCCTAATCCGGAATTACCAGGGATGGATTTAGATGTTCCAGATGAGCATCAAACTCCAGAAATTCCAAAAGATAGCATTCTAGTCAGAGAGGCCAGATGGAAGCTTAAGGATCTTAAGCCGTCTAGATATCATGGTTCAACTAATGCTAGGACTCCTGATGCTGTTGAGCAGTGGCTTAGCAAGTGGGAGCAGTGCTTTCGTTTGTGTCATATTGTGGATGATAAGCATAAGATTCAGAAGGCTACATATAATCTTATGGACGTTGCCCATAGGTGGTGGCGTAAGATAGAACAAGATCAGAAAGAGCCCGCGACTTGGGATCAATTTAAAATCCTATTCTACATTAACTTTGTACCACCTGATGAGAGGTCTAGAGCATTAGACACCTGTTTTTATATTAGTAAGAAGAATCAAACCGTTCAGGAGTACGTTGATAGGTATAGAGAGGTGCTTCTTAAAGTGCCTGATACCATCCCAGAGTTTTTTCAGGTCCACAAGTTCATTTTAGGACTTAAAGAAACTATCAGACCTTTGGTGAGGAAGGAGCGATGTCAATCCTTGGCACAGGCCACAGAGATGGCTTTAGTCTATGAGGATGGACATAGGGGCACAGACTTCCAGGGTCAGAGGTCCTCATGGCCTAAGGTCATTCGATCCTTTCACACACCAGCTCCTGGCTCAATTAGTGCACAACCTTCACGAGAGGCTAAGCAGGTGCATATGATCAAGATAGTTACAGGAGGTAAGAGAAAAGTGTCTGCTTTGGCTGAGAGAGCTTATAATAAGTCTATCCTTACCCCTGAGCAGAAAGAAAAGGCACTAAAAGAAGGGTTATGCTATGGATGTCTTGGATCTCATTTGTTCAAGGATTGTCCTAAGAAAAAGAAGATCGCTGCCACCATAGTCATAAATCCTACACAAGAACAAAGCGATGAAGAGGATGAGTTTGGAGATCCTCCATCCCCGCTATCATCTCCCATAGTGGCTATGATAGTCACAAAGAAGGTCCCCACTGTGCCAGATGCTGTACTTTCTCCAGTGGCATAGAAAGGATATCAGTTTCCTGATACAAAACTCATTGTCATGAGGGGAGTCATGGCAGGACAACCTGTCAAAGTACTCTTTGACACTGGATCCACACATAATGTTATAAGTTCCCGTCTAGTCAAGAGGATAAATCTAGAGACTGTGCCGTTAGAGTATACCTATACAATAGAGTTAGCTGATGGGAAAGGAACAGAGACATGGGATCAACGAGTTGTTGATTTACCTATTCAGATCCAGACCTATGAGGATAGATTGGATTTTGAGATAGCAAGACTAGCACGTTTCGATGTATTCCTTGGTAAGAAGTGGCACACGAGGAAGAGACCAGTCATTGACTTTGCTTCGCATGTTTATCAGTTTGAGCATGAAGGAAAGCGACTATTGATCCGAGGAGAATCAGATCTTCAAGATACGTGATTGGTAACCGCTATGAAGTTGCTCAAGATTGATTGTAAGTATATTTATTTTCTTTATTTCGTGCATTCATCTTGTACTGTGATGGATTCACATAGTTCTGAAAACTCTAGTTGGAATGCTTCAGTCCTTTCAGCGAAAGTGAGAGCAAAATTCCAAGAGTTGTTCTTGGCAGAATTACCTTCTGGTTTGCCTCCTTGCAGGAACATCGAGCATAGAATCGAATTGGTACCGGGAGCAAGTCCGACTGCTCGACCGCCATTTCGAATGAGTTTATAGGAGGAAAATGAAGTCCGCAAGGTGGTGGACGAATATCTTCAGAAAGGATTGATTAGACCCAGCTATTCACCCTTTGCAGCACCAGTTCTTCTAGTGAAGAAGAAAGACGGATCTTATAAGATGTGCGTCGATTATAGAGCACTCAATAAGATTACTATCAGACATAGATATCCTATGCCCATGATTGATGATCTTTTAGATGCTCTAGGTGGAGCCGTTGTATTTAGTAAAATTGATTTGAAAAGTGGCTACCATCAGATTAGAGTAAAAGATCATGATGTACATAAGACAGCTTTCAGAACACGTTTTGGACATTATGAGTATTTGGTCATGCCATTTGGTTTGACTAATGCACCAACTACATTTATTATGTTGATGAATGACATTTTACGACCATTCATTGGCAAATGTGTTGTTGATTTTGTTAACGATTTATTAGTTTATAGTAGGAATGTGCATGAGCATGAAAATCATCTGAGATTAGTATTAAATGTGTTAAAAGAAAATAAGTTGTATGTAAATCCAGAGAAGACTCAATTATTTCTTCCGAAGATAGAGTATCTAGGCCATGTGCATAGAACATATAATTTGCAAATTTTTGCCTGAAAAAAAAATTCGTTTAGGTTGTTCACGATTTAATTCGCTGGCAGCGAATTTTTTACGATTTTTTTTTCGGAAAAAATTGATGATGGGCGTTTTTTTGAAGTTTGTGCCCTTGAGACTTGTTCTAACTTTCAGTTTTGAGCGTGTACATGCTGAAGCCTGAGCGTGCGCCGTGTACTTGAGTCTTGAGTCTTGCAGCCGTTACCCAGGTCCCAGCCAGTTTGAGAGAGAGAGAGAGAGCTGCCGACTCCTGAACTTGAGAGAGAGAGAGAGTGCTGCCGAGTTGGGAGAGAGAGAGAGAGAGAGAGAGAGAGAGAGAGAGAGAGAGAGAGAGAGAGAGAGAGAGAGAGAGAGAGAGAGAGAGAGAGAGAGAGAGAGAGAGAGAGAGGGAGGGAGGGAGGGAGGGAGGGAGGGAGGGAGGGAGGGAGGGAGGGAGGGAGGGAGGGAGGGAGGGAGGGAGGGAGGGAGGGAGGGAGGGAGGGAGGGAGGGAGGGAGGGAGGGAGGGAGGGAGGGAGGGAGGGAGGGAGGGAGGGAGGGAGGGAGGGAGGGAGCGAGGGAGAGAGAGAGGAGAGAGAGAGAGAGAGAGAGAGAGAGAGAGAGAGAGAGAGAGAGAGAGAGAGAGAGAGAGAGAGAGAGAGAGAGAGAGAGAGAGAGAGAGAGAGAGAGAGAGAGAGAGAGAGAGAGAGAGAGAGAGAGAGAGAGAGAGAGAGAGAGAGAGAGAGAGAGAGAGAGAGAGAGAGAGAGAGAGAGAGAGAGAGAGAGAGAGAGAGAGAGAGAGAGAGAGAGAGAGAGAGAGAGAGAGAGAGTTGCTCAAGCCTCAGCTTATCAGCCTATACATATTAGGACCTAGGCTATTCTATTGAATCTCTATCGACTCAGCCTATTGCCTATTATTCAATCATCATGGGTAGAGCTCCCGCATCCCAGCTTCGATCTCATGTGAAGATGAAGAACACTGGACCCAATACTTGGCAATGCAAGTATTGTGAAGAGGTCTATGTTGGTAGTGCTTCACGTATCAAAGCACACCTACTGGGACTACGAGGTGGAGGCATTGGAAAATGCCACTCCGTGCCTCAAAATGTCTTTGAAGACTTGACTGCACAGTTGCAGATTAGTCAAGGTGTAGGAAGTATGGGTTCCCATTCCTCAAGTGGACATGAAGATCAAGAGCCAGAGATTCACATTGATGAGTCCTCTGTAAGACCTTCAAAAAGAGCTCATAATGAAAGTGCAAGCTCTAATGCATACCCTAGGGTCCCTGAGACTAATGTGTTTGCAAGAGGTAGCATGAAAGCTGCTTTGCAAAAACAAGCAATGGAAGAAGCTACTAGAGAAATATCTAAATTATTTATCTTGTGTGGCTTACCATTCAATGTTGCAAACACAACTGCATGGAAGAGGGCTATGAGAGCAGTGAGCCGCATAAGTGCTCCTTGGGAGGGACCCTCCGGTACTATGCTACGCACTAAAGAGTTGAGTAGACAAAAGGATGCAGTGGAAACAGAAATGTTATCTTTACGCTCCACTTGGGAGAAATATGGTTGCTCCATATTGTGTGATGGATGGTCGGATATACGCAAGAGAAATGTGTATAACATTCTTGTCTCTTCTTGCAAGGGGACAATGTTCTTGCGTGCCATTCCTGCACATGCATCTGGGACCATTGTCACTGGTGAATTCATTTACTCACATGTTAAAAAAGCTATAGAAGATGTTGGGAGCAAGAATGTCGTGCAAGTGGTCACAGATAATGCATCTAATTGTGTGGCCATGGGACGCATGTTAGAGGATGAGTTCCCTAAAATTACATGGACTCCTTGTGCTAGTCATAGCCTAGATCTTTTAATGGAAGACATTGGGGCCATGGTATAGGTGAAGTCAATCCTTGAGAAGGCCAGATTCATTGTAAAATTTGTGACCTCTAAGCCTAAAGTCCAAAATATTTTCCGTGCACATTCAGACCTTGAGCTCCAAAAGCCTTCCATGACTCGATTTTGCTATATGTTCATAGTCCTAGATAGAGTGCTTCGAGTGAGGAAAGGGCTTCTTCGAACAGTTGTCTCAGAGGAATGGTATCAGTTAGCAGTTACCGATCCATTATATACACGTTTTTCAGCATTGGTTATGGGAGATGATGCCTTTTGGTCAAAGGCAGAGATACTCATTGGAGCTCTTCAACCTCTTTATTCTGTGCTTCGTATTGTGGATATGGAGGGGAGCACACTTGGACTTGTATACGAATACATTGGTCATATACAAGGATGCATAAAAAACATTGGTGGACTCTTAGAGATTGAGTGAGTATTTTTAACTTTGGTATTTATAAGTATACATATTTTTGCATTCACCTTTGACTCTTGAGTTAGATTCTAATATGATGTCTTTTTATTTTTTTTCACATTAATTTTTAGGAAGCGTGAGTTATGTGATGCAGTGCAGAGGAGATGGGATTGGTTTCACAAACCAATCCATGCTGTTGCTCACATACTCCATCCATTGTGGAGATCCAAAGAGCAAAATGTTGACGAAGCCTTAGAAGATAGTTGGATAGAGTATGTGAAGCGTTGGACGGAAGGAGATCTAGGTCTCCAGGCCCAGTTGGAGAGTGAGCGGTTACAGTTCCGTTGCATGGAGCGATACTTTGGGCAGCCCACTGCACGACTACGAGAGAACCAGGTTACTCCTATAAGTTGGTGGGAGAAATATGGAGTAGGCACTCCTCTATTGGTGAGTAATTATCAAATTATTATGAAGTATTATGACTCATGAGTCATGGCTCAATCAAAATTGTTTTTCTTTGTTTCGTACTATTATCTATGTAGAGAAAGTTGGCACTCCACATATTATCACAAGATTGTAGCACTGGACCCGCCGAACGAAATTGGAGTACATGGGCTCTTTTTCATACGAAAAAGAGAAACAGATTGAGTCATACACAACTTGAAAAGTTAGTGTATACACACTGCAATCTTAAGTTGTTGGAGAGCAAAGGAAGTCATATTGCACCTCTACAGGTAACTTGAAGTATATTGATGCATTTCTAAAATCAATTTGCAATTCTTTAAGGCTAAAGCACATAATACATTACTAATTTACTTGATTGTTTATGTAGGTTAATGTTGACTCCATCGACATTGGACAAATTAAAGATATCCCTCAAATTCCACAGGAAGAGAAAGATATCTTTACCATGTTATTTAAAGAGTCTCAACAATTTGTGAGGCAAACACGCAGGAGTGCAAGATCTAGTGATAGATTAGGTACCTTGAAAATGGAAAATTGAAATTACCAATTATGTTCACAAGTCTATAGCTTATAAATTATAATGTTACTAATCCATTATCCATTATAACTTTGTATCAACAGAACTTGATCAGCCATCTACGAGTCGAAGACCTTCAAAGATTACTTCTCGACGAGGTAGACGAGGGCATGGAGCACGTGGACTCCATTCTAGTAGCAGGGAAGACCTCGAGATGGAGGAACCTCCAGTTGATGATTGGGAGGAGAGATCAGCATCATCTAGCAGTGATGATGATGATGATGATGATTTACGAGCTAGACCTTCGCAGACCAGAGAGGATTATAGCACTGACACTTCATCATGGGCTAGTTCTTTTGATGAGGATGTTATAGATGATGACATTGACTCTTGATTTTTGAGTCTTTTGTATTGATCTCTTAACTTTTGACCCTTGAGATATGCCAGTTTCTATATAGCATGCTTCATATGCTTCACTTTCTACTCAGTGACAGACGGTTGACTTATGAATCATGATTCATGATGTATCATGTATTATTTTTTGCTAGGAGCTGCCAGCTACATGTATGATGTGTGATGTATGATGTATCATGTATGATGTTTGGAGATTACTAATCAATGTCATGAGTCACGATTTCTATGATGTAATGTGTTATAAGTTGTAACTTATATCATATATGTCATGATGTTTTAGATTATATTCTAATGTCAATTTAGGATTTGAATTTTGATGTCTGATGTTGTCTTACATATGATTGGAATTTGGATTATATATATTTTATGGAAAAAAATAAAATTCTCTCTTGATGGATAAAATTCTCGAATTTTATTTTCGGTCCGAACGTACTAAACGAATAATTTACGAATTAATTCTCACAAATTAAATCGCTTGTTCGTACTATGGGCATGTGATATCGGTCGATGGGGTTCAGATGGATTCCAAGAAGGTTTCAGTTATATTAGCTTGGCCTACTCCTCAAGATGAGGGACAATTACGGTCATTTTTAGGACTTTTCAGTTTCTATGGGAAATTCATCTCTTCGTATTCATCGATAGCAGCACCTATGACGAACTTGCTTCAAGGCAATGTTCCTTTTGTATGGAAGCAAGAGAAGCAAGACAATTTTGATACTCTGAAACAAGCTGTTTTAGAGGCTCCTATACTCAAAGTGGTTGATCCACAAAAACCCTTTGAGTTAGAGACAGATGCTAGTGGCATAGCCATAGGGGCAGTTTTGAGCCAAGATGGCAGACGAATAGCTTTTGAAAGTAAGAAATTGACCAGTGCACAGTGCAACTGGCCAGTGCATGAACATGAATTGTATGCGGTGGTGCATGCACTTAAAGTCTGGAGACACTATCTTTATGGTGCAGACTTTAAGGTATACACATATCACCATACACTTAAGTATTTTTGTAGCCAGCTAGATCTTCGAGGTAGACAGGCTCGTTGGGCTTAGCTCATGCAGAAGTTTCACATGGAAATCCTGTATAGACGAGGTAAAGAAAATATAGTTGCTGATGCATTATCACGTATAATGTATCAAATGAGCTTTACCATTCTAGAAAGCTCATTGCTTCAAGAGATAAAGGAAGCACAGGTGGAAGATCCACATTTGTTACATATCAGTCGAGCCATCAATGATGACTCTATTATAGGAGATGGAATAGTTCCCACTGTTTCTTCCCCCTAACAGAGCAAACAAGTCCATTCCGTGTTCCAATTTCTCACAGGAGAATGGAATAGTTAAAGGGAAAGGAAAGGTTTGCGTACCAGATTCTCGGGATTTGAGAAGAAAAGTCATGCATGATAATCATGATGTGCCTTGTGCAGGACATCCAGGTGTTGACAAGACAATACAGCTTGTTAGAAGAACATTTTGGTGGCTTGGGTTAGCCAGAGATGTCCACAAATATGTTCAACAATGCTTTATGTGTCAAGTCAACAAAGCAGAAAGGAGCAAGACACCAGGTCTTTTGCATCCTTTACATGTTCCAGATCATAACTGGGATAGTGTATCCATGGACTTCATAGTCGGGTTACCGCGGACCCAAAGGAAGCGGGATACAATCCTAGTTGTGGTAGATCGATTGAGCAAAATGGCTCATTTCATACCCACGCAGGAGACGATAGAAGCTCCACAGGTAGCGGAGTTGTTTATTCAGCATGTCTTCAGATTGCATGGGTTATCGACATCCATAGTTTCAGATAGGGATGTCAGATTCACAGGACACTTCTGGAAGTTTGTATTTGACAAATTGAAGGTGTCATTAAAGATGACTAGTGGTGATCATCCTCAGACAGATGGTCAGACCGAGCAGGTCAACCAGATTTTAGAGGACATGTTGAGGGCATATGTGTCTGAGAGACAGACCTATTGGGATAGTTATTTTCCACTAGTTGAGTTTGCTTATAACAATAGATCTCACAAGGTGACTGGTATATCTCCTTTTGAGATGAACTATGGAATCAATCCCAATGCTCCCAGTACCATAACAATGCCAAAGAAATATCCTAGTGCTTCAGAATTTTTAGCGAACCTTCAAGCAAACTTAGAAATAGCTAAAGCCAAGATGCAGAAAGCAGCTGATAGGGTGAAACATTATGCTGATAGAAAGAGATCTCCTAGATCCTTTAAGGAGGGAGACAAAGTCTTTCTTCAAGTACCAACTAGGTCTACTTCACTTTCCACACGGAAGTGTAGTAAACTATCCCCAAGGTTTTGTGGACCTTGGAAGATAGTTAAAAAGCTAAGTGAAGTTGCATACCGATTAGAGCTTCCTTTAGATTGTCGAGTACATCCCGTGTTTCATGTCAATAAACTTAGGAAGTATATTTCTAGGGAGGATAATCTAATAGAAGGTATTGTTTCTTTGCAAGAAAGTAATAGCACATATCATTCTCCAGGCAGGAGATTAGATCGGAGATAGATGTGTCATCCAAGAGTATCTAGTAGGTTGGAGAGGATTACCACTTACTGATTCTACTTGGGAATCAGAAGCTCTGGTTCGCAAGTACTTTCCCTCATTGATCATTGAGGACAATGATCTTTAGAAGGGGGAGGGAGTGTCAGACATTGATCCATAGGGATCATTGGTCCACAGGGATCAGTTTACATTGATCCATAGGGATCAATCCATGTGTGTGAGGGACAAGGGCCAGCTAGCCAAGGTCCCAAGCTCGGGGGATACCCTAAGGTACTTTGGTAGTAATGGGAACTGCTTTGGTAGTAATGGGAATAAGTGTTGCATGATGGCCACATGTTCACACTAGACTATTCCAGATCATTACTATTTATAGAGTAATACGTTGCTATTTTTAGAGTACAAGAGGGTATATATGGATGGGAGGAGAACCACACACATCATTCAAGCAATTTCTTACAACATGTTGTGTGGGTGCCCTTTGAAACACTCAATGTTAGAATTGTTGCTTTTTTGATCCCTCTTTTTGACTTTAGTTATATTTGTCCCATCAAATGCAACATTCTATTATGCATTTCTTTTACTCATCTTGATTAAGATGATCCTTCCTTGATTTAATGCTATAATGAATCATAAAGCCTCCACTTAAATAGAAAATAATGGATGGCTCAAACCATGCCAAAACGATCTCCATCATTGATCCATGCCGAAATTCCAATCGTGCAAAAGCAAGATCCTCAATCTTTGGTTCATAAACCTTAGCTTTGCTTGATCCACACCTTGGATGAACTTGAGATCCAATGTCACACATTGTATGAACCCCTCCTCAAGTAAGAAGGATGCTTTTGTTTCCAATGTTTGATTTGGATTGATCCTTACATAAGATGAACTCTGAATCACCACATTTGATCCCTAATGTGATAATATGGATTCTAAGCATGATACTAATCTGCATAATACTTATTTTTCTTGAGCTTTTTGGATCCCTTGCTCGAGTTCTTGGTGAATCCACAAGGTATTGGGCCTTATCTCTAGAAGCTGGGTTCTTGACATGATTTGAGAGTTCTACATCCATCCTTGAGTGTTGTCCATAATTTGCAAAGAAGGGAGTCTACTTGGTAGATGTATGGACACTATTGTTATAGGCAAAGTCTACAAAGGGTAAAAGCTCAAACCGATCATTTTGATCATAGTTGATGTTGCAATGGAAATACTGTTCTAGGACTTGATTGACTCATTCTGTTTGTCCATCAATATGTGGATGATTGGCTGTGGATAGTTTAAACACCAAGGAGCTTGCAAATATTGTTCTAAAAGTTGGATATGAACTTTGGACCTCAATCACTCAAAATATCATGAGGAATTCCATGAAGCCTAAAGATGTATATGAGAAAAAGTCTAGCAGTGGTTGGACCTATGATTGCCTTGTTGGGTGTGTGTAGAAGTGCAAGAGACACACAAGAAGCACACACATGGAGCACAAACGCAGGACGACACATGGAGAAGATGGATGGCAGGAATAGCTCTCTCTATTGACGATGAACTGAACTGAAGTAAGAGCTGAATAATATTCCTAAGTACAAAGTACCACCACATATGAGTGAATCATGTATGTGGTAACATGGGGAAAAAACCTCTAGCCATCTCTAGAGTAAAAAGTACCCATGTATAGGGAAAAGGTTCACATGAAAGCTACTCAAGGAAAGGGTAACCCCCTGGAGCGAATGATGTAAACGTATACAAGGAGTGATAGATCAACCCCACAAGGAAGAGCTTTGGTGAATATGTCTGCCATGTTGGAGAAAAAATCACTAACTGGACATATATTTGAAGGTCAAATCTTAAGAAGAAAACCCCATGCCTATGTGAAGGGAAAAATTCACAAATGTATCATATTTGTAAAGTTAGTTCACTTTAGTTCTAGAAATTTTTTAAAATCACGAAAATACGAAAATCTATATAAGTTAGTTTGTATCAACTGACGCGGAGAGAGAGAGAGAATAGAGAGAAGAAGTAGAAGAAGGAGTTCATTTATACGACTGTGTATAGTCGGGATTCTCTGAGTGAGAAAGCATCTGTAAAACTTCTGAGTTTTCATAGCTATGAGAAAGAACTGAGTAAAGTTCTGTGTATGCGTCTCTCTCCATCATCTCCATGCTTGCCTATTGTGTGATGAATTAAAAAGATCAAGTTTTCCAAGCAACTCGATGCCTGGCATCGAATCTCTGCTGATAAGTCATATTTTCATTTATATTTTTCATTCAGTATTGAAGTGTTTTGAAAACATGATGTTGTTGGAGCAACTCGATGCTTGGCATCGAATTCCAGTTGATAAGTCATATTCTAAGTGTGCATGAAATCACCTATAGTTTTGGTGTCCAAAAGATCAAGGTTTTATGCGGGAAGTCGATGCCCGGTATCGAATCCCTGCTGAAAAGTGGCCAAAAACATCCCAAGTCGATGCCCGACATCGAATTCTCGTTGCAAGTCGATGCTAGGCATCGAATTCTAATTTTAAACAGGCGCTCTTACTATAACAGGAAAGATTTCTAATTTTGGAAGGTCATACAGGGTCATCTTGTGAGAACCATAACTTGAGTTGTAGAGATCCGTTTGATGCATATGATAGCTTGTTGGAAATCTCTACTCTTCTAGTTTCAGGCTGTAAAGTTTCATGGAGAAATAATACTTGAGCTAGGATAAATTAGCAAAATACTGAAGGTATGTCATTTCGGTGACTAGGAATTTCTGTAGAAGCAAAGTTCTCACTTTAGGCTATCATTTCTCAAAGTTTGGAGTGGCAATGAGTTAATGGTGACCATAGAGGTGTTCTAGTGTCACATTAATTCATTTCTTGTGGTGTTTCATACATCAACAAGTGGTATCAGAGCAGAAAGGTCTTGAAGATCAGAAGGCGACAAAGGTACGAGAAGTTTTGTAAAGTTTTTCCATTAAAGTTTGAAAGGTGAAGCATTTGAAGACACAAGGCATCAAAAGGTTACTTCAAAAGTATCCTCATACACAAAGAACTTCAAAAGGTATTATCCTTTATCCTTTAAGCTCACAGGTAGCAGCAGAAGAAAAGAACTATGGCAGATCATATCTCCATTGACAAACTGGACAGAGATAATTACCCCGCATGGGTAATGAGAATGGAAGCCTTACTTATGAGTAAGGATCTCATGATATATGTTACAGGTGAAGAAGAGAAGCCAGTATTTGAAGATGAAAGCCGACCAAAGAAAGAAGAACTAGATGCTTTAAAGCATTGGCAGAAGAAGGATGCAAGTGCAAAAGCCTACATCTACAATACAATCTCAGATCATTTGCTACCACACATCAGAGGATTGGAATCATTTGAAGATATATGGAATGCATTGGAGTATCATTTCCAAAGTACTACTAAAGCAAGGAAAGCAAGTCTATGGTCAGAGTTTACAACATTCAAGAAGAAGCCAAGTCAAACCATTAGTGATTATGTCACTAAGATGAAGGATCTAGCAGATAGTCTTGGATCCATAGATGAAGATGTTGAAGATCACAGATTGATTGCTCAACTACTTGCAGGTTTGAGAGGGGATGAAAGGTGGAAACCTTTTGTCTTATCAACAGAACTTTCATTAAATCATTATGTTCCAGATTTGAACCAGTTGCTTGGTTTGATGCTCACATATGAGCAAGACTTGAAGGGAGACGGAGATAAAGGACAAAGTTCTGCAATGTACATGAAGAACAAGAAGAAAGGAGATAAAGGTAAAGCAAAGGATGAAGAGGAGTCTAGTTCTCAAGCTTATTATGCAAGAGGTAAAGGCACTAGCAGAGGAAGACAAAGAGGTTTTGGAAGAGGAAGAGGTATTCAAAATAACAACAAGAAGGCTTGCTGGATCTGTGGATTGAGTAATCATTTGGCTCATGACTGTTGGCACAACCAACAAGGATCAAATCAAAATCAGAACAACAATAGCAGAGGCCGAGGTGGAAGATATCAAAGTAATTTTCAAAGAGGTAGACAAAATCAAAGAGGAGGCTATGGTAGAGGTGGAGGAAGAAGTTGGGGACAGAATCAATCCTACAACACCACCTACTACAACTATGCAAATGACACACATAATGAAAGTCATACATCATTGATGATGAACTCAATCAACACATCAGATAAAGAAGATCTAAAGGTATTTTACATTGACTCTGGATGTTCTAATCATTTGTCAGGAAACATAGAATTGATGTCAGAATTGGAAAAAGGCATTTCTAGTCACACAGTTCAAACAGGTGATAATACCAGACATAGTGTACATTCAATTGGAAAGGTGAAATGCAAGAGTGGAGCAGATTTGCTAACCAATGTTTTGTATGTTCCCACAATACCTAAAAACTTGATTAGTGTGGGACAGATAGTTGAAAAAGGTTTTCAAGTCAGGTTTACAAATGAAGGAGTATTTGTCGAAGATCCAGAGAATGGATATAATCAGATTGTCTCTAGTAAGAAAGAAGGTAGACTCTTTACTTTAAGAGTGCAAGGGAACATTGGTCAAGCTTTGCTCACACATGGTGAAGCAGTGATTACAGAACTTGATCTTTGGCATAAGAGATTAGGTCATTTCAATGAAAGAGGAATTAAAGCTATGGTTGCTAATCAGTCTGTACTAGGATTACCAAATGTGCAAAGTCAACATATGGTTTATAAATGCGAAGCATGTCAAATGGGAAAAGCACACAGGTTACCATTTCAAAAGAAAGGATTCAAACATGATGGAGTACTTGAGCTCATTCATACAGATGTATGGGGACCAACAAAAGAAGGATCTATCAGTGGCTCAAGGTACTATGTTCTTTTCATTGAAGTTGCTACAAGATGGATAACATTATATGTTTTGAAGGAAAGATCAGAAGTGTTTGGAGCTTTCAAGCATTTTCATGCATATGCAGAGAGAGTCACAGGTCAAAAGCTTAAGAGACTGAGGTCTGATGGAGGGGGAGAATATTTCTCCCAAGAGTTCAATGATTATCTTTGGAATGCAGGTATTAAGAGAGAAATAACCTACAGGTATACACCACAACAAAATGGTGTAGCAGAAAGAAGGAACAAGACTTTGGTTGAGTTTGCTAGAGCTATGTTGAAGGAGAAGAATTGTCCAAATTATCTTTGGGCTGAGGCTGTAAATACAGCTACATATCTTGTGAATAGATTACCATGTGCAGCTCTGAATGGAATGACTCCATATGAAGCTTGGTGGGGTAAGAAACCAACACTAGATCATTGTAGAGTGTTTGGATCAATTGCATATGCTTATGTGCCATCACAACTTAGGCATAAACTTGAACCAAAGGCAGAAAAATATGTGTTCATTGGTTATGATGAAAAGCAGATGGGTAACAGGTTGTGGAATCCTATAACAAAACAATTTATTGTTTCTAGAGATGTTACATTTGATGAACAGAAAAGTTGTTATGCAGATCAAAGTCATACAACTGAAGAATTTGAAGAAGAGGTAAGAAGATGTGAGAAAGGAAAATCAATTGTGCAGGTAAATAGAGATGAAGACTATATGCAAGCAAGTACATCCACAAGTGGATTAACAAGAAGAAATGAAGAAGCTCCTATATTTGATGAAGAAGTGTATCCAGACACTTATGAAGAATGTGAACCAAGAAGGTCAAGCAGGACTAGAAGACAACCAGAAAGGTATTCTTATGATACTTCTTACATAACTCAGAAGAACTATGCATATATGGTGAAAGATGATGAAGAACCTCAGAACTATGATGAAGCTAAAGGTAAGAAACAATGGGAAGAAGCAATGAAGGAAGAGTTCAATGCACTGGAGGAGAACAAGACATGGGAACTTGTTCCTAAACCAAATGGTAAGAAAGTAATTGGAAATAAATGGGTTTATAAAGTGAAGAAGCTTGCAGATGGAAGTATAGCCAGATACAAAGCTAGACTGGTGGTGAAAGGCTATGCCCAAACCTATGGCATAGATTATGATGAGACATTCAGTCCTGTAGCTAAGATGTCATTTATAAGGACAATCATTGCTATTGCAGCTTCAAAAGGATGGACCCTAAGTCAATTGGATATAAAGAATGCATTCTTGAATGGATACATATCAGATGAGGTATACATGGAACAACCTCAAGGGTTTATAGATTCCAGGTATCAAAATTTTGTTTGCAGGTTGAGAAGAGCATTGTATGGATTGAAGCAAGCTCCAAGAGCTTGGAACTATAGACTGGTGAAGTATCTCAATGATCTTGGATATCAAAGTTCAAAAGCAGACCCAAGTCTACTTATCAGAAGAACAGAGGAAGGTACAATCTACATTTGTATTTATGTAGATGACATTATAATCACAGGTACTTCAGATGAAGGAATCAAGGAGGTAAAGAGATTACTTGAAAAAGAATTCAAGATCAGTGATCTAGGAAAGTTGTCATACTTTCTTGGAATGGAAGTTACTTATACAGATCATGGCATATATGTGTCACAAGAAAGGTATCTTCTGAACTTGTTGAAGAAGTTTGATATGGAAAATTGTAGAGAAGCTTCAACTCCACTTGAAGTTAATCATAAGCTCAGTAAATATGATGGTACAGAATACAAAGATATGAGGAAGTATCAATCTCTTGTGGGTAGTTTGATTTATGCTACACTAACAAGACCTGATCTTAGTTATGCAGTGGGAGTCTTGTCACAATTCATGCATTGTCCAAAGGACCCACATTGAATTGCAGGTCAAAGAGTTCTCAGATATATCAAAGGAACTATAAAAGAAGGATTATATTATCCTTTTACATCAGATTTGAAGTTGAGAGCCTATAGTGATTCAGATTGGGCAGGTAACCAGGATGACAGAAGATCAACTCATGGTTACATGATATACATTGGTGATAAGCTTGTAAGTTGGTGTTCAAAGAAACAACATACAGTAGCATTATCATCAACTGAAGCAGAGTACAAAGGACTTGTGGAAGCAGCTAAGGAAGTCATATGGATGCAAACATTGTTCAAGAGCTTAGGCATTGATCAAGGTACACCTACAATACATGGAGATAATATGAGTTCACTTTATCTTGCAGCAAATCCAGTATTTCATACAAGGACAAAGCACATAGAGATACATTATCATTTTCTCAGAGAAAAGGTAATGGAGAAGGAGATTGAAGTGGAGTACATTTCTACTAAAGATCAGATAGCAGACATAATGACAAAGAGCTTGGATGGTGTGAAGACCAGCAGATTCAAAAGCATGGCAGGAGTAAAAGAAAAGAAGATGATATGAAGAAACAGGGAATGTCAATTAGTGATTGAGGGGGAGCTGTTGGAGAAACAATCACTAACTGGACATATATTTGAAGGTCAAATCTTAGGAAGAAAACCCCATGCCTATGTGAAGGGAAAAATTCACAAATGTATCATATTTGTAAAGTTAGTTCACTTTAGTTCTAGAAGTTTTTTAAAATCACGAGAATACGAAAATCTATATAAGTTAGTTTGTATCAACTGACGCGGAGAGAGAGAGAGAATAGAGAGAAGAAGTAGAAGAAGGAGTTCATTTATACGACTGTGTATAGTCGGGATTCTCTGAGTGAGAAAGCATCTGTAAAACTTCTGAGTTTTCATAGCTATGAGAAAGAACTGAGTAAAGTTCTGTGTATGAGTCTCTCTCCATCATCTCCATGCTTGCCTATTGTGTGATGAATTAAAAAGATCAAGTTTTCCAAGCAACTCGATGCCTGGCATCGAATCTCTGCTGATAAGTCATATTTTCATTTATATTTTTCATTCAGTACTGAAGTGTTTTGAAAACATGATTTTGTTGGAGCAACTCGATGCCTGGCATCGAATTCCAGTTGATAAGTCATATTCTAAGTGTGCATGAAATCACCTATAGTTTTGGTGTCCAAAAGATCAAGGTTTTATGCGGGAAGTCGATGCCCGGCATCGAATCCCTGTTGAAAAGTGGCCAAAATTATCCCAAGTTGATGCCCGGCATCGAATTCTCGTTGCAAGTCAATGCTAGGCATCGAATTCTAATTTTAAACAGGCGCTCTTACTATAACAGGAAAGATTTCTAATTTTGGAAGGTAATACAGGGTCATCTTGTGAGAGCCATAACTTGAGATCTATAGATTCGTTTGATGCATATGATAGCTTGTTGGAAAGCTCTAGTCTTCTAGTTTCAGGCTATAAAGTTTCATGGAGAAATAATACTTGAGCTAGGAGAAATTAGCAAACTACTGAAGGTATGTCATTTCGGTGACTAGGAATTTCTGTAGAAGCAAAGTTCTCACTTTAGGCTATCATTTCTCAAAGTTTGGAGTGGCAATGAGTTAATGGTGACCATAGAGGTGTTCTAGTGTCACATTAATTCATTTCTTGTGGTGTTTCATACATCAACAAGTGGTATCAGAGCAGAAAGGTCTTGAAGATCAGAAGGCGACAAAGGTACGAGAAGTTTTGTAAAGTTTTTCCATTAAAGTTTGAAAGGTGAAGCATTTGAAGACACAAGGCATCAAAAGGTTAGTTCAAAAGTATCCTCATACACAAAGAACTTCAAAAGGTATTATCCTTTATCCTTTGAGCTCACAGGTAGCAGCAGAAGAAAAGAACTATGGCAGATCATATCTCCATTGACAAACTGGACAGAGATAATTACCCCGCATGGGTAATGAGAATGGAAGCCTTACTTATGAGTAAGGATCTCATGATATATGTTACAGGTGAAGAAGAGAAGCCAGTATTTGAAGATGAAAGCCGACCAAAGAAAGAAGAACTAGATGCTTTAAAGCATTGGCAGAAGAAGGATGCAAGTGCAAAAGCCTACATCTACAATACAATCTCAGATCATTTGCTACCACACATCAGAGGATTGGAATCATTTGAAGATATATGGAATGCATTGGAGTATCATTTCCAAAGTACTACTAAAGCAAGGAAAGCAAGTCTATGGTCAGAGTTTACAACATTCAAGAAGAAGCCAAGTCAAACCATTAGTGATTATGTCACTAAGATGAAGGATCTAGCAGATAGTCTTGGATCCATAGATGAAGATGTTGAAGATCACAGATTGATTGCTCAACTACTTGCAGGTTTGAGAGGGGATGAAAGGTGGAAACCTTTTGTCTTATCAACAGAACTTTCATTAAATCATTATGTTCCAGATTTGAACCAGTTGCTTGGTTTGATGCTCACATATGAGCAAGACTTGAAGGGAGACGGAGATAAAGGACAAAGTTCTGCAATGTACATGAAGAACAAGAAGAAAGGAGATAAAGGTAAAGCAAAGGATGAAGAGGAGTCTAGTTCTCAAGCTTATTATGCAAGAGGTAAAGGCACTAGCAGAGGAAGACAAAGAGGTTTTGGAAGAGGAAGAGGTATTCAAAATAACAACAAGAAGGCTTGCTGGATCTGTGGATTGAGTAATCATTTGGCTCATGACTGTTGGCACAACCAACAAGGATCAAATCAAAATCAGAACAACAATAGCAGAGGCCGAGGTGGAAGATATCAAAGTAATTTTCAAAGAGGTAGACAAAATCAAAGAGGAGGCTATGGTAGAGGTGGAGGAAGAAGTTGGGGACAGAATCAATCCTACAACACCACCTACTACAACTATGCAAATGACACACATAATGAAAGTCATACATCATTGATGATGAACTCAATCAACACATCAGATAAAGAAGATCTAAAGGTATTTTACATTGACTCTGGATGTTCTAATCATTTGTCAGGAAACATAGAATTGATGTCAGAATTGGAAAAAGGCATTTCTAGTCACACAGTTCAAACAGGTGATAATACTAGACATAGTGTACATTCAATTGGAAAGGTGAAATGCAAGAGTGGAGCAGATTTGCTAACCAATGTTTTGTATGTTCCCACAATACCTAAAAACTTGATTAGTGTGGGACAGATAGTTGAAAAAGGTTTTCAAGTCAGGTTTACAAATGAAGGAGTATTTGTCGAAGATCCAGAGAATGTATATAATCAGATTGTCTCTAGTAAGAAAGAAGGTAGACTCTTTACTTTAAGAGTGCAAGGGAACATTGGTCAAGCTTTGCTCACACATGGTGAAGCAGTGATTACAGAACTTGATCTCTGGCATAAGAGATTAGGTCATTTCAATGAAAGAGGAATTAAAGCTATGGTTGCTAATCAGTCTGTACTAGGATTACCAAATGTGCAAAGTCAACATATGGTTTATAAATGCGAAGCATGTCAAATGGGAAAAGCACACAGGTTACCATTTCAAAAGAAAGGATTCAAACATGATGGAGTACTTGAGCTCATTCATACAGATGTATGGGGACCAACAAAAGAAGGATCTATCAGTGGCTCAAGGTACTATGTTCTTTTCATTGATGATGCTACAAGATGGATAACATTATATGTTTTGAAGGAAAGATCAGAAGTGTTTGGAGCTTTCAAGCATTTTCATGCATATGCAGAGAGAGTCACAGGTCAAAAGCTTAAGAGACTGAGGTCTGATGGAGGGGGAGAATATTTCTCCCAAGAGTTCAATGATTATCTTTGGAATGTAGGTATTAAGAGAGAAATAACCTGCAGGTATACACCACAACAAAATGGTGTAGCAGAAAGAAGGAACAGGACTTTGGTTGAGTTTGCTAGAGCTATGTTGAAGGAGAAGAATTGTCCAAATTATCTTTGGGCTGAGGCTGTAAATACAGCTACATATCTTGTGAATAGATTACCATGTGCAGCTCTGAATGGAATGACTCCATATGAAGCTTGGTGGGGTAAGAAACCAACACTAGATCATTGTAGAGTGTTTGGATCAATTGCATATGCTTATGTGCCATCACAACTTAGGCATAAACTTGAACCAAAGGCAGAAAAATATGTGTTCATTGGTTATGATGAAAAGCAGATGGGTAACAGGTTGTGGAATCCTATAACAAAACAATTTATTGTTTCTAGAGATGTTACATTTGATGAACAGAAAAGTTGTTATGCAGATCAAAGTCATACAACTGAAGAATTTGAAGAAGAGGTAAGAAGATGTGAGAAAGGAAAATCAATTGTGCAGGTAAATAGAGATGAAGACTATATGCAAGCAAGTACATCCACAAGTGGATTAACAAGAAGAAATGAAGAAGCTCCTATATTTGATGAAGAAGTGTATCCAGACACTTATGAAGAATGTGAACCAAGAAGGTCAAGCAGGACTAGAAGACAACCAGAAAGGTATTCTTATGATACTTCTTACATAACTCAGAAGAACTATGCATATATGGTGAAAGATGATGAAGAACCTCAGAACTATGATGAAGCTAAAGGTAAGAAACAATGGGAAGAAGCAATGAAGGAAGAGTTCAATGCACTGGAGGAGAACAAGACATGGGAACTTGTTCCTAAACCAAATGGTAAGAAAGTAATTGGAAATAAATGGGTTTATAAAGTGAAGAAGCTTGCAGATGGAAGTATAGCCAGATACAAAGCTAGACTGGTGGTGAAAGGCTATGCCCAAACCTATGGCATAGATTATGATGAGACATTCAGTCCTGTAGCTAAGATGTCATTTATAAGGACAATCATTGCTATTGCAGCTTCAAAAGGATGGACCCTAAGTCAATTGGATATAAAGAATGCATTCTTGAATGGATACATATCAGATGAGGTATACATGGAACAACCTCAAGGGTTTATAGATTCCAGGTATCAAAATTTTGTTTGCAGGTTGAGAAGAGCATTGTATGGATTGAAGCAAGCTCCAAGAGCTTGGAACTATAGACTGGTGAAGTATCTCAATGATCTTGGATATCAAAGTTCAAAAGCAGACCCAAGTCTACTTATCAGAAGAACAGAGGAAGGTACAATCTACATTTGTATTTATGTAGATGACATTATAATCACAGGTACTTCAGATGAAGGAATCAAGGAGGTAAAGAGATTACTTGAAAAAGAATTCAAGATCAGTGATCTAGGAAAGTTGTCATACTTTCTTGGAATGGAAGTTACTTATACAGATCATGGCATATATGTGTCACAAGAAAGGTATCTTCTGAACTTGTTGAAGAAGTTTGATATGGAAAATTGTAGAGAAGCTTCAACTCCACTTGAAGTTAATCACAAGCTCAGTAAATATGATGGTGCAGAATACAAAGATATGAGGAAGTATCAATCTCTTGTGGGTAGTTTGATTTATGCTACACTAACAAGACCTGATCTTAGTTATGCAGTGGGAGTCTTGTCACAATTCATGCATTGTCCAAAGGACCCACATTGGATTGCAGGTCAAAGAGTTCTCAGATATATCAAAGGAACTATAAAAGAAGGATTATATTATCCTTTTACATCAGATTTGAAGTTGAGAGCCTATAGTGATTCAGATTGGGCAGGTAACCAGGATGACAGAAGATCAACTCATGGTTACATGATATACATTGGTGATAAGCTTGTAAGTTGGTGTTCAAAGAAACAACATACAGTAGCATTATCATCAACTGAAGCAGAGTACAAAGGACTTGTGGAAGCAGCTAAGGAAGTCATATGGATGCAGACATTGTTCAAGAGCTTAGGCATTGATCAAGGTACACCTACAATACATGAGATAATATGAGTTCACTTTATCTTGCAGCAAATCCAGTATTTCATGCAAGGACAAAGCACATAGAGATACATTATCATTTTCTCAGAGAAAAGGTAATGGAGAAGGAGATTGAAGTGGAGTACATTTCTACTAAAGATCAGATAGCAGACATAATGACAAAGAGCTTGGATGGTGTGAAGACCAGCAGATTCAAAAGCATGGCAGGAGTAAAAGAAAAGAAGATGATATGAAGAAACAGGGAATGTCAATTAGTGATTGAGGGGGAGCTGTTGGAGAAACAATCACTAACTGGACATATATTTGAAGGTCAAATCTTAGGAAGAAAACCCCATGCCTATGTGAAGGGAAAAATTCACAAATGTATCATATTTGTAAAGTTAGTTCACTTTAGTTCTAGAAGTTTTTTAAAATCACAAGAATACGAAAATCTATATAAGTTAGTTTGTATCAACTGACGCGGAGAGAGAGAGAGAATAGAGAGAAGAAGTAGAAGAAGGAGTTCATTTATACGACTGTGTATAGTCGAGATTCTCTGAGTGAGAAAGCATCTGTAAAACTTCTGAGTTTTCATAGCTATGAGAAAGAACTGAGTAAAGTTCTGTGTATGAGTCTCTCTCCATCATCTCCATGCTTGCCTATTGTGTGATGAATTAAAAAGATCAAGTTTTCCAAGCAACTCGATGCCTGGCATGGAATCTCTGCTGATATGTCATATTTTCATTTATATTTTTCATTCAGTACTGAAGTGTTTTGAAAACATGATGTTGTTGGAGCAACTCGATGCCTGGCATCGAATTCCAGTTGATAAGTCATATTCTAAGTGTGCATGAAATCACCTATAGTTTTGGTGTCCAAAAGATCAAGGTTTTATGCGGGAAGTCGATGCCCGGCATCGAATCCCTGCTGAAAAGTGGCAAAAAACATCCCAAGTCGATGCCCGGCATCGAATTCTCGTTGCAAGTTGATGCTAGGCATCGAATTCTAATTTTAAACAGGCGCTCTTACTATAACAGGAAAGATTTCCAATTTTGGAAGGTCATACAGGGTCATCTTGTGAGAGCCATAACTTGAGTTCTAGAGATCTGTTTGATGCATATGATAGCTTGTTGGAAAGCTCTAGTCTTCTAGTTTCAGGCTATAAAGTTTCATGGAGAAATAATACTTGATCTAGGAGAAATTAGCAAAATACTGAAGGTATGTCATTTTGGTGACTAGGAATTTCTGTAGAAGCAAAGTTCTCACTTTAGGCTATCATTTCTCAAAGTTTGGAGTGGCAATGAGTTAATGGTGACCATAGAGGTGTTCTAGTGTCACATTAATTCATTTCTTGTGGTGTTTCACATCAACATGCCACACTATCTTGTGTAGACACATATACCAAATCAATATCTCCTACATGAATGGGATTGATCTTATAGTGCTTGTTCTTTATGTCGATGACATACTCTTGACTGGGTCATGTGATGCAAAACTTGACATTCTTATGTCTGATTTGCAGCATACTTTTGATGTCACTTATCTTGGTTTTTTGAGCTACTATCTTGGCATCTAGTTTGTATCCAGTGAGGGGGAATTGTTATGCATCAAGCAAAGTATGTTGAAAAACTACTTCAACGTTTTGACTTTGAGGATTGCAAGCCAATTTCCACACCAATTGAGATAGGATTTAGATTCTCAGTTGAGAATTCCAGTGATGCATTTGACAATTCTCTTTATGAGGAAGTTGTGGGATGTCTTATATGTGCATGCAACACAAAGCCGGATATACAATATACAGTTTCCCAGTTGAGTTGATTCATGCATAGCCCTGTCACTAAGCATTGGCAAGCGGTGAGACGTGTGTTTAGATATTTCAGAGGCACTTTGAGCTTAGGTCTCTTTTATGGCAAAGATTCAACCATGCTTGCCTGCTTTTATAGATAGTGATTGGGCTGGTTGTTATGATACTCATGTGTCCACTAGTCATGATTTCTTTTTCCTTGGAGACTCATGCATATCTTGGTTGAGTAAGAAGCAACCTACAATGGCGAAATCGAGTTGTAAAGTTGAGTAAAGGGCAATTTTCACAACTACAGTGGAGCGTATATGGATGAGACGCCTATTGATAGATCTTTGCATGGAGGTTGATGATTCTACGCATATTGTACATAGAGTGTGCTTTTAATTGGACTACATGTGAAGCCAAAAGCAATCAAGTGCTTATGGATTTTGTCATACCATGCATGTGGAGCTTGCTTGAGACCATACAAGGCTTTATGCAAGCGACAAACCATATGCTCTTTCGCTTTCATAGCAAATCTAGGAGGTTGCTTCACATAAACCTCTTCTTGCAAAGTCCAACTGATGCACTTTCCAACCTCCATGGGCAGCCAATGCAACCACAGTACAAATGGTAGTCATGCGTGAAGTAGCTGCAAAAGTTTCTTCATAGTCAATGCCATATTGTTGCGCATATCCTTTGCCAACCAATCTAGCTTTATAGCGATCAATGCTACCATCAGACTTTCTCTTAATCTTGTAAACCCACTTTGTACCAATGGCATTCTTTCGTTTTGGCGATTCACATAACTCCCAAGTACCACTCCTATGTATGGAATCCATTTTTGATTGCATAACACTCATCCAATGTGGATCATCACATGCACCTTCAAAAGTAAGTGGCTCTTCATTACATGTTGTAGCAATAAGAGAATAATCCACAAAATTACTTGATGCATGGTGAGAACTTGATCTTGTTCTACCAAGTAAAGGTGCACCCAATTTGCTATCATGCAAAGTTTGTTTCAACCACTTTGGCATACTTTGTGCACTCTTGATAGACATGCGTGCATTATGTAATACATCCTTAACATTTATATCATGTGTGCGCTAAATTTCATCCTCATTTTCAACCATAATTTGATGCAAATGTTCAACCATATGTGGTTGGAAATTTTGAGCAGTTTTGACATTTTTTTGGCTGAAAACATTTAGCCATGTTTGGCTAGAAATTCTCTACATTTTCAGCTCTATTTTGCTCGAGTTTTCAGCCCTTTGAGCCTTAGTTGGCTTGTCTACAAGGCCATAGTCAAGTGCACCATTTTGGAACAAAAGCATGAGTGTATCGAACACATCTTGTGAGCTAACTGTTGGCTCTTTTTTGCATTCAAGTAGAGGAAAAACTCAATTTTCAGCAAATAACACATCTTGACTCACAATAATTGTGTTCCTCAATGGATGGCACAAACAATATCCCTTACTTTCAGCACTATAACCAACAAATATACATTTCTTTGCCTTGTCATCAAGTTTGTGACGTTGTTGTGATGGCACAAGAGCATATGCCAAACAACCAAACACACGCATATGACTAACCATAGGCTTATGACCATTCCAAGCCTCATAAGGAGTGATGAATCTCAATGCTTTTGTAGGGCAATGATTCAACACATAATTTGCACACATGAATGCTTCCATCCAAAGCTTATCAAGAAGATGCCTTCCTTTAACCATACATCCTACCATTTCAAGAAGTGTTCTATTTTTATGCTCGACAACACCATTTTGTTGAGGTGTATATGGCACCTTACATTGGTATGAAATACCACTTTCACAAAGAAAAGCATTAAACTCATGTGACATGTATTCACCACCACAATCCGTGTGTAGAGTCAAAAGCTTTTGTGAATAAAAATTTTCAGCCATAGCTAAAAATTCTTTGAAGCAAGAGAATACCTCATTCTTTGCTTTCATAGGATACACCCATGTATGCTGAGTAGCATCATCAATGAAGGTAGAAAAATTTACATGCTTCCCAAAAGATGGTCTTCACGGGACCACATACATCATTATGAACAAGCTGTAATTTTCTTGTAGTGTGTGTATGACTATCTTTTGGAAAAGAAGTACGATGCATTTTTCCAAGAATGCAACCTCCACATGCATGCTTTTCAATGGAATCAAGTGTAGGAAAACCAATAATCATGTCCTTCTTTTGCAAATAAAGCAAACTATTGAAGTTCAAGTGACCAAAACGAGCATGCCAAAGCTCCATTTGAGTCATGGAAGAAGTATGAGCAACCAAGGCATTCGAGGCAGCCCTCTTGTATGTATCCATGTGGTACAAACCATTACATAATGTACCGGACATCACGATAATGTCGCCATTGCTGAAATCATGAACAATACACTTATTATCAACAAAGTGTACATGAAGTCCGGCTTTGGCAATCAACGAAACTGAAATTAATTTCTTCTTGATACAAGACACATACAATGCATTTTTCAAGAGAATCATACCTCCATTTGTAGCTGTAAGCTCAATTTCTCCTACTCCAATGATAGGATAAGAGGCATTGTTTGCACACACCACATGTCTTCCTGTAGGTGCATCGTTCAAAGAGGCAAAAAATCTTTTGCATGATGTTATGTGCTTTGAAGCACCACTATCCAAGAACCAATCCGAATCAGCCTCACTCACAACCATACAGTTAGAATGCAAAGATGCATCATAATGACATGTAACAACACACACCAAAAAATCTTGAGCCATGTTAGCTTCATCATTCTTTGCATTTGCTGATTTTTTAGCAATAGACATGCCAGATTCCTTCTTCTTTTCATTGTGCTTAGCAAGCTTTCTATAGTTATCAATAGTATGACCAGCCTTTTGGCAATATTTGCATCTCTTCTTCTTTTTCAAATCATCATTATTAGAGGAATGAGTGGAAGATGAAGGTTGAGGCTTTGGTTTTGATGAACCCAAAGCTAAACCATACTTGCTTTTCCCCTTTTGTGAGATAGCAAGTGCTTGCGTTCCCTCAATCAAAACACTCCTATTCACTCTAGATTGCTCTTCTTGCAAAAGAAGAGACACAACCTCATCAAATACATACATATTAGGATTCTCTTTTGCAATCAAATGGAGAGTAGTAGCAAAACTTTGAAAAGATTTCGACAATCCTTTCAACAATGTAGAAATGAGTGACGCATCTGGAATAATCTCATCTATGTTTGCCAATTGCTCTTTCAAGTCCTTGATGCATGTCACATACACATCCACCGACTCATTTTTAGATATACATACATCCTCAAGCTTCCTCAAGTATGCAACACGTGCTTCATTAGGCATGGCATACAAAGAAGCAAGAGTGTCCCATGCCTGTCTTGACATAGAACATGACCGAATGTGTGGAACTATATGATGCTTCACAGAAAGTGCAATCGATGCATGAGCTTGAGCATCTTTTCCATCCCATCTAAGCTGTTCCTATGTAGGTGGAGAAGGAGAAACCATTGTACTTGAAGAAGAATCTCCGTCTGTGACAATAGACTATGAAGTAGAAGCACCTAAGGGTCTTCAATCTACATCTGCCACTATGTTCCAAAGTTGTATTGCAACAAGAACATGCTTCATCATGTAAGACCACATCGGATAGTTGGTCCCATCAAGCTTATCTTAATCTTGAAGCATGCCAAAAAAGTCATTGCTGCCCGCCCTTTCACTAAGGAACAAGAATGTGACAAAATCTTCACTTCGACGAAAGCTTAAATGAATGTTGAAATTTTAGTTCACAAACAGTCATTTAGATGACGATTCTTACTGCACAAATTGCTTTGAAATGGGGGTAAAACCCGAGGGCACTTGCTAGAAATATTTCTTGGCTACTGAAATTCATTGTTCTATGCTCCGAAGTTGATTTGCACTATTAAAAGTGCGTGCATGCCGTGATGCAAAAAACCAAAACTTGAGAAGCAGATGAACCTGCTCTGATACCACTCTTGGATGTGTGTAGAAGTGCAAGAGACACATGAGAAGACGGATGGCTGGAATAGCTCTCTCTATTGATGATGAATTGAACTAAAGTAAGAGCTCAATAATATCCCTAAGTACAAAGTACCACCACATATGAGTGAATCATGTATGTGGTAACATGGGGAAAAAACCTCTAGCCAACACTAGACTAAAAAGTGCCCATGTATAGGGAAAAGTTTGACATCAAAGCTACTCGAGGAACACATAAGTGTAACAAACCCCCTTGGAGCAAATGATGTGAACACATACAAGGAGTGACAGATCAGCCCCCACAAGGTAATAAGCCTAAATCTTTGCGAAAAGCTTCAAAATTTTCCCGTGGAAGAGCTTTGGTGAATATGTCTACCACACTATCTTGTGTAGGCACATATATGAAATCAATATCTCCTGCATGAAGGTGCTCTCTCACATAGTGATAATGCACCTCAATATGTTTGGTCTGTGCATGAAACACTGGGTTTCGTGCAACAACCAAAGTACTCTGACTATCAGTGAGAATATGCATAGAAGCATCAATCTCCATGCAAATATCTATCAATAGGCATCTCAACCATATACACTCCACTATAGTTGTGAAAACTGCCCTTTACTCAACTTCACGACTCAATTTTGCCACTGTAGGTTGCTTCTTACTCAACCAAGATATGCATGAGTCTCCAAGGAAAAAGAAATTACCACTAGTGGACACACGAGTATCATAACAACCATCCCAATCACTTTCTGTAAAAGCAGGCAAGCATGGCTGAATCTTTGCCATAAAAGAGACCTAAGTTCAGAGTGCCTCTGAGATATCACCACTTGCCAATGCTTAGAGCCAGAGCTATGCATGAATCGACTAAACTCGGAAACTGCATATTTTATATCCGGCCTTGTGTTGCATGCATATATAAGACATCCCACAACTTGCTAATAAAGAGAAGTGTCAAATGCATCACTGGAATCCTCAACTGAGAATCTAAATCCTGTCTCAACTGGTGTGGAAACTGGCTTGCAATCCTCAAAGTCAAAATGCTGAAGTAGTTTTTCAACATACTTTGCTTGATGCATAACGATTCCCCCTCATTGGATACAAACTGGATGCCAAGATAGAATCTCAAAAGACCAAGATAAGTGACATCAAAAGTATGCTGCAAATCAGCCATAAGAATGTCAAGTTTTGCATCACATGACCCAGTCAAGAGTATGTCATTGACGTAAAGAACAAGCACTATAAGATCAGCCCCATTTTTGCATACATAGAGTGTGCTTTCAATTGGACTACATGCAAAGCGAAGAGCAATCAAGTGCTTATGGATTTTGTCATACCATGCACACGGAGCTTGCTTGAGACCATACAAGGCTTTATGCAAGCGACAAACCATATGCTCTTTCATTTTCATAGCAAATCTATGAGGTTGCTTCACATAAACCTCTTCTTACAAATCACCATTCAAGAAGGTTGTTTTTATGTACAAATGATGCACTTTCCAACCTCGATGGGTAGCCAATGCAACCACGGTACGAATGGTAGTCATGCGTGAAGTAGGTGCAAAAGTTTCCTCATAGTAGATGCCATATTGTTGCACCTATCCTTTGGCAACCAATCTAGCTTTGTAGAGATCAATGCCACCATCAATCTTTCTCTTAATCTTGAAAACCCACTTTGTACCAATGACATTCTTTCCTTTTGGCAATTCACATAACTCCCAAGTACCACTCCTATGTATGGAATCCGTTTCTGATTGCATAGCACTCATCCAATGTGGATCATCACATGCACCTTCAAAAGTAAGTGGCTCTTCATTACATGTTGTAGCAATAAGAGAATAATCCACAAAATTACTTGATGCATGGCGAGAGCTTGATCTTGTTCTACCAAGTAAAGGTGCACTCAATTTGGTATCATGCGAAGTTTGTTTCCGCCACTCTCGCATACGTTGTGCACTTTTGATAGACATGCGTGCATTATGTAATACATCATCAACATTTATATAATGCATGTACTGAATTTCATGCTCATTTTCAACCATAATTTGATGCAAATGTTCAGCCATATGTGGCTGGAAATTTTGAGCAGTTTTGACATTTTCTACCTGAAAACATTTAGCCATGTTTGGCTGGAAATTTTGTACATTTTCAGCTCTATTTTGCACAAATTTTCAGCCCTTTGAGCCTTAGTTGGTTGATCTACATGGGCATAGTCAAGTGCACCATTTTGGAACAAAGGCATGAATGTATCGAACACATGTTTTGAGCTAACTATTGGCTCTTTTTTGCATTCAAGTAGAGGAAAAATTGAATTTTCAGCAAATACCACATCTCGACTCAGAATAATTGTGTTTGTCAGTGGATGGTACAAATGATATACCTTACTTTCATCACTATAACCAACAAATATACATTTCTTTGCCTTGTCATCAAGTTTGTGACGTTGTTGTGATGGCACCCAAGAGCATATGCCAAACAACCAAACACATGCATATGACTAACCATAGGCTTATGACCATTCTAAGCCTCATAAGGTGTGATGACTCTCAATACTTTTGTAGGGCAACGATTCAACACATAATTTGCACACATGACTACTTCCATCCCAAGCTTATCAGGAAGATGCTTTCCTATAACCATACATCATGCCATTTCAAGAAGTGTTCTATTTTTACGCTCGGCAACACCATTTTACTGAGGTGTATATATGGCACCTTACATTTGTGGGAAATACCTCTTTCACAAAGAAAAGCATTAAACTCATGTCACATGTATTCACCACCATGATCCCTGTGGAGATTCTCTGGAGATTTACAAAATCGCGATTCTCTGGAGATTTACAGCATCACGATTCTCTTGAAGTTCACAAAATCGCGATTCTCTTGAAGTTCAAAAAATCGCGATTCTCTTGATTTTACAAAATTTGCGATTTTTTCCAGAAGGTCCTGTTTGTTGGAAGTCAATGTCTTTATTGGCTTATCAATTAGCTTCACTAAGCATCAAACTTCAAATCTTAGTTCTTCAACAGTTTTTATAGTAGTTTTATAAACTACTCCATGGAAAGCTCACGGGCGCGACATCCATATACTAGAATCTTTTTAGAGTCTTGTACAAGAGAAGCCGACGGGCGACTTGGTCTAGCCCATCGTTCTTAGAGCTCACTCAAGAGACCATGGTTCAAATCCCACGGACGGCAGCAAACGCAAAAGCTTCTTTTGAAAAGCCATTAAAAATAAAACGCGTTTCTCTATTCATGCGCGATCGTATAGCGAAGAAGCTTTATGGTTGATCGTAGCTTTTTACGATTGTGCTTTTGGAGGAGAATAAAACTATATAATGAGGACAAGACTCCTTGTATACTTACTCACTCAAAGATCTAGAGCTTGGAGATCTTCTTGAAGACAGAGTGTTCTCACACTCTTGAAGGAGGTGAAGTTGTGGTGAAGGAGAGGCTACTCTCATTGCAGCAGGAAGTCTTCTACGAGGTGGTGGTAACTATCTTTTGTGAGTTAACCTTGTGGTTGATTTACAATTTCATTACACTATTTTGTTAGCTTCGTTGCTTCATTCTCTTCACACACACACTTAGATTATTTCGACATAATCTAAATCTTGTATCATCATCTTCTTATTCTTCCATTAGTGAGTGCACCACTTTATATGGTTGAGTAGTACTCCCATGTTGTAATTTGGACATCTATTATTTTTAGTGAAGTAAGCATCCAGCTTACGTTCCCTATCCTTGTCTCAAGATCTCTTTCTTTCTCTATCTCACTTATCATCTTGTCAATTAAGTTGTGTATGCTCAAGAGGTTTTAGTATTGGAACGATCCTGGGGCCCCAAATTCCAACACTTGGTATCAGAGCTACATAATTGACATACACACTTAAGATAAGATGAGTGAGATTAGAATTGAGATTGAAGACAAGTTGGATGGATCTTCTAATTATCCCATGTGGAGTTTCATGATGATGAACTTGTTAGTGACAAAGGATTTATGGAGTATCGTCAATGGATCCTTAACAAGACCAAGACGAGAAGGCGAAGAAGGGTCTACAGAAGCTTCAAGAGGTACTGGAATTGCTATTACAGAACCAACAGAAGAAGAGGTAACCACTTTGACATCCAGAGTCACTGCTAGGTCTTTACCTAGAGTTCCTCCTACTGAAGATCAGGCAAGATGGGATGCTAGAGATGCTTTAGCACTTTCATTCATAGCAATGAGCGTCAAAAAGCATATTCTACCACAGATCAGATCTTGCAGAAGTTCTAGTCAAGCTTGGTTAAAGCTTGAGAATCTTTTTCAAAGCAAAAATCCTGCTAGAAAAGCTCACTTGAGGAGACAACTAGCAAATACAAGGATGAAAGCTGGTGAGTCAATCCAAACCCACATTACGAGACTCGTTGACTTAAGAGATCAACTTCTAAATGTAGGAGTTGAGATATCAGATGAAGAAATGGTAAATACGTTGATTAATTCACTTCCTATTTCATATCGATCCTTCATAACCACTCTTACTCTTACCACAAGAGATAGAGAGGTTACATTTGAAGAATTAGAGTTCTTGTTACTTCAAGATGAAGATCAATTAAAGGGAATGGAAGAGAATGAAGAAGCGCTTTCATCTTCATCAAAGGGTAAGAAGAAGAAGGATAAGAAGAAGGAAAAACAATCCAAGAAGGAAAGTAGGTCCCTTTCACCTTCTACTTCAGATTCTGTATCTACGACATCTAAAGAGAATTCTTCTAAGAAGAAGGTAAAAATATGTTCTTTTTGCAAGAAACGTGGACATATTCAGTCAGAATGTTATAAAAGGATTGCAGCAGAAAAGAAAAAGGCATCAGGTAATGTTGTAGAAGATGATAAAAAAGGGAAATCTCAAGGTGATTCTTATGCCTGTATCACTATTGAGGAAGTAGCTTTTGATCAAGCAACTTTACAAGTTCTTTCAGCAAGTCCTTGGATATTCGACTCAGGTGCTACAAAGCATATGACAGGTTGTAGAGATGTATTTTCTTCTCTCTCCTATTCTTCAGGTAGAAGAGTTACTATTGCAGATGGCAATGATTTGGATGTTGTGGGAATAGGTACAGTAACCCTAAAGTCAAGAGAAGGTGGTAATTTTCAAATTTCAGATGTCCTTTATGTACCTGAAATGAAGAAGAATCTGCTATCTATATCTGCATTTTTAAGTGATGGTTTTAAAGTTGTATTTGAGAAAGATCTTTGTAAGATCTTATCACATAAAGAAGACAAGTGTCTTTTGCAAGGTACGCATAAAGGAGGGGTCTTTGTTTTGTCAAAAATTAGTCAAGCATATGCAGTCAAATCTTCGTCACCGGTGGAAGATATGAAGCTATGGCATGAAAGATTTGGACATATCAGTTTTGGAGCTCTCAAGAATATCAAAGACAGAGGTATGGTTGAGAGTTTACCCTCATTCAAGCTACCTGATGATTCAAATATATGTGAAGGTTGTCTTGAAGGTAAGATGCATAAACTACCTTTCAAGAAACATGGTCATATTACAGCTACCAGGAAATTGCAGATTATTCATTCAGATGTGAATGGTCCTATGAGAGCAGACTCTATTCAGGGTTTCAGGTATTTTGTCCTATTTGTGGATGATTTTACAAGATACTCATGGATCTATGGTCTTAAGTCGAAGTCAGAAGTCTTTCCTATGTTCAAGAAGTTTGTAGCTATGGTTGAAAATGAAAGTCAGGAAACTGTCCAGATTCTAAGAAGTGATAGAGGTGGAGAATACTTGTCAAATGAGTTCCAGACATTTCTCGATGAGAAAGGTATTACTCGACATCTTACTATTGCTTATACTCCTCAGCAAAATGGTGTTGCAGAAAGAAAGAATAGAGTACTTGTTGAAATGATGCGGAGCATGATGGCGTCCAAGAGGCTTTCACCAAAATTCTGGTTTGATGCAGTACATACAGCTAATCACATTATAAACAGGTCATCTACAAAAGCTTTAAAGGTAATCACACCGTATGAAGCTTATTATGGTAGAAAACCTAATGTGAGTTACTTCAAAGTGTTTGGATCACTTTCTTATGTACATGTTGAGAAAAAGGACCGAGGCAAACTAGATGTGAAGGCAAAGAAAGCTGTTTTTATCGGATATCCTGTTGAAAGCAAAGGATACAGGTTTTATGTTCCAGAGACAGGTGAAGTTATTCTTTCACGTAATGCTTATATTGCTGAAGATAAGGTTTATGATAAAGAAGCAGAAATTCCGGAGTTCATTAGTGAAAATGACTATGGAATTTTTAGAAAGATTCTGGATGTAGATGTTCAGCCATATCAGGAGGGAGTTAAACCTCAAATTCCTAGTATTCAAGAAAAAATTGAAGAAAGAGGAATTTCACAACCTTCTACAGAGTCAGTTCCACAAGAGACTTTGATTCCAGAAATGGAAGAAGTTAAAGTTCCAGAAAGTCCTAGTACATCGACAGGACAAGTTCCAGAACCTGTGGAAGCTGAAAGTTCAGAAAGAGTTTCACCACTATTCAAGGATACACCTACGTGGTTATATCAGACTTGGAAAGATAGTGGTATAAAGACTTTTACTGGAAGAACAAGGAGTCAGACTAGACAACAACAACAAGATCATGTAAGAACAAGAAGTCAAACTAGACAGCAAAAAGATCATGTAAGTTTTGCTGAAGACTTTGAGATTCATGATATTTTGGCACTTACAACTGTTGAAGATGAACCTGCATGTGTTAAAGATGCACTTAACATTCCTATTTGGAGAAAAGCTATGCAAGAAGAGATTGATTCTATTCATAAGAATCAAACTTGGCAGCTATGTGAGTTACCAGAAGGAAAGAAGGCTATAGGTGTAAAATGGATCTTTAAAATCAAAAGGAAAGTAGATGGTACTATTGATAGATACAAGGCCAGGTTGGTTGTCAAAGGATATGCACAACAAAAAGGTATTGATTATGATGAGACATTTGCTCCTACATCTAGGATGACTATTATTAGGTCAGTACTTGCTCTAGCAGCACATTTTGGTTGGCATATATATCAACTTGACATTAAGACTGCTTTTCTAAATGGTGATTTACACGAAGATGTGTATATTCAACAACCAGAAGGTTTTGAAGAGACAGGTAAAGAACACTTAGTGTGTAAGCTTATAAAAGCTTTGTATGGTTTAAAACAGGCACCTAGAGCATGGTATGAAAAGATACATACATATCTTTTATCCATTGGTTTCCATAACTCAGATGCAGCTCCAACTCTTTATGTCAAAGCTGAAACAGGTATGATGATTATAGCAATCATTTATGTGGATGATATTATAGTCACAGGTCCCAGAGATGAAGATTTGCAGATGTTCAAAGAAGAATTGAAGCAAACATTTGATGTGAATGATTTAGGCATTCTACATTATTATCTTGGGATTCAGTTTCTGTTTCAAGATGAGTGTATCTACATGACACAACAGAAGTACATTGAGAAACTTTTGGAAAGGTTTCAGATGGGTGATTCTAAACCTATGCAAACACCTATGGATCAGAACACGTCTTTACAAATGGTAGCAGATGCAGAGCCATTTGATGCTACTCTATATAGTCAAGCAGTAGGTTGCTTGATATATCTTTGTAATACACGTCCTGATATACAGTTTGCAGTTTCTCAAGTATCAAGGTTCATGCAGAATCCGACAGTGTTACATTGGAAAGCAGTAAAGCGGATCTTTCGTTATTTGAAGGGAACTTCAAATTATGCTATGGTATTTTCGAAATCTACACATTTGTTACTAAAAAGATTTTCAGATTCTGATTGGGCAGGTGATAGAGACACAAGAAGAAGTACTAGTGGATTTTGTTTTTATCTTGGAGATTGTCTTATCTCATGGTATTCAAAGAGACAACCCACTATTGCCACTTCATCATGTGAAGCTGAATATCGTGTAGCATTTACAGCTACTCTAGAGTCAGTATGGTTGCAGAAGATTTTCAGTTATCTTGATGTAAAAGTACATCAACCCATTCAGATATTTTCAGATAGCCAAAGTGCTATAGCTATAGCTAAGAATCCAGTGCATCATGCAAGGACAAAGCATATAGAGGTACACTACCACTATATTCGAGAGCAGATAGCTAAGAAGCACATTGAGCTGGTTTATGTTCCTACTAGTAAGAATGTTGCAGATATATTTACCAAAGCATTGACTAGAGATAGTCATGAGAAGATTTGCAGGTTACTGAATCTTGTACCAATATGACATTGAAGGAGGGATTGTTGGAAGTCAATGTCTTTATTGGCTTATCAATTAGCTTCACTAAGCATCAAACTTCAAATCTTAGTTCTTCAACAGTTTTTATAGTAGTTTTATAAACTACTCCATGGAAAGCTCACGGGCGCGACATCCATATACTAGAATCTTTTTAGAGTCTTGTACAAGAGAAGCCGACGGGCGACTTGGTCTAGCCCATCGTTCTTAGAGCTCACTCAAGAGACCATGGTTCAAATCCCACGGACGGCAGCAAACGCAAAAGCTTCTTTTGAAAAGCCATTAAAAATAAAACGCGTTTCTCTATTCATGCGCGATCGTATAGCGAAGAAGCTTTATGGTTGATCGTAGCTTTTTACGATTGTGCTTTTGGAGGAGAATAAAACTATATAATGAGGACAAGACTCCTTGTATACTTACTCACTCAAAGATCTAGAGCTTGGAGATCTTCTTGAAGACAGAGTGTTCTCACACTCTTGAAGGAGGTGAAGTTGTGGTGAAGGAGAGGCTACTCTCATTGCAGCAGGAAGTCTTCTACGAGGTGGTGGTAACTATCTTTTGTGAGTTAACCTTGTGGTTGATTTACAATTTCATTACACTATTTTGTTAGCTTCGTTGCTTCATTCTCTTCACACACACACTTAGATTATTTCGACATAATCTAAATCTTGTATCATCATCTTCTTATTCTTCCATTAGTGAGTGCACCACTTTATATGGTTGAGTAGTACTCCCATGTTGTAATTTGGACATCTATTATTTTTAGTGAAGTAAGCATCCAGCTTACGTTCCCTATCCTTGTCTCAAGATCTCTTTCTTTCTCTATCTCACTTATCATCTTGTCAATTAAGTTGTGTATGCTCAAGAGGTTTTAGTATTGGAACGATCCTGGGGCCCCAAATTCCAACACTGTTTGCCTGTTTTGACCCCCAAGAGCCTGATTTGACATAACTTTTTCATCCAAAGTTGGGCTTCAAGTGGGACTAGGAAACCAAGGGGGCTCCAAAGGATTTTTGAACCATACCAAGGGGAAATTTTGGACTCTTAGCCAAAGCTTATGAACCTGAGATCTGGTAGACATCTAGGCAAGGATAGAGAAAGCATTAGATCTTCTCAGTCTAGTGTCAACCATACAGCTAAGTCTTGGGCACAACAACTAAGTGGTTGTCCTTACGTACTAAGCTCTGACACAAGTGACTCTGAAATGTCTTTTAGCATGGGGAAACTAGCAGGTGGCTCAGGAACTGCCCATCTACAAACACCAGAAGGTCCCTATAAGACACAATTGGAATATATTCAGACCAACCGATTAGGTGCTCGCATCTATGAGGATGGCCTGAGGCGATCAGTGGTCCAACTCAAAAATCTAGATCAACCCTTTGGACTTGAACACCCGGTGGTCAAGTTCGAAGAGGGTTCATACATTGATAAGGAAGGAACCATGTATGTGGTCACCAACCTACCAGATAGGACCGATGAGTTTGGAAATGTCATTCATGAGAATGAGATAGGAGACCTAGAACAAGGAAATGTAGGACAAGGACCCCAGACTCCTAGAGGTAAGTCAGTTATGACCAGAGTGATCACACCAGATTGGATCTCTCAAGACAACAAAAGCATAGAACTATTCTTGAATACAGAAACAGAGGAAGCCTTTTGGAGATTCAAGCCAGATCAACCTAGCCAATTGGGCATAGTCATCATCTATGAATTCAAAGATCCTGAGATACCAGGCAAAGTTGTCTACCTGGATAACACATTAGAGAAGATATTCTTGGTAACAGAACATGATAGACATGCATATACTTGGAAGAGTGAATTGATTTTCCCTCCACCAAGATCCAATGTTTCCCATGGCCTCCAAGGAGTAGGATCATCCCAAGCTCATGAAGCCCAGAGAGAAAGAAATAGAGAGAGGCCTGAGGTAAGTTTTGCACACCCTGTGGGCAAGAATAGATCAAGAGTTGAAAATGAAAGACTTGAAAGAGAGAGACATCAAGCACATAGGCAACAAAGAGATGAACATGATTTTCCATTGCCTAGACCCCGAGAGCACACAAGAACCCTTAGACCCACTCAAGTGATCAAGGAAATGAATAATTATTTTGACGGGTCAGGAGATCCTTATGATCATGTGGCTGAGTTCAAACAAGTGTTAAGAGCTGAACAGGTTGAGGATTTGTTCACCCAGTACGAGGCATTTGGTTTGAATCTTAAGGGCCTGCCTTAGCTTGGTTTCAACCACTGAGTAGTCGCAACTATCGCGACATAGGTCAGCTGCTAGACGAATTCATTATAGAATTTTCCAAGAGTGGTATCAGACATAACACATCATCTTTAATCCACAGTTTCAAGCAGACACCCCAAGAAACAGTACGACTAGCAGGTAGAAGGTTCAAACAATACCTAGAAAGATGCCCTGCTCCAGAGTTACCCACACCAACCAAACAAGTGGCTTTGTTCTTAGATGGCTTATTGAGCACAAAGTTGAGATCATATGTGTATTTGAAAGAGCCCAGATCCATAGAAGAGTGTGTGCGGACGTGCATTGACATAGAAGATAACTTGGGTGAGGAGTTAGGATTGTCCAAACTCTATAAGGATTCTGATAGTTCTACTAGTCATACTTCAAAAATCTCCACGGAAATAGATGAGATAGCTGAGCAAGTTGCCAAGAAGCTGGGTGTCCAAAATAGACAGACACAAAGAGTCACCTCATTGAACCGATGTTATACCTGCGGAGGCGATCACATGGCTAACGTATGCCCAATGCAAAACCAAAACATTAGAGAAAGGAATGCTCCATATTGCACTATTGAGAGAAAATACACGAACCACACGGCTCAAGATTGTCCCTACAATAGCCAGGCTGTTAGACAAACTTATCAGCAACCTTACCAACAAGGTAGGTATCATAACCAATACCAACAGCCATATTATCGACCACAACAACAATATCAGGCACAATATAGGCCACAACTAGTATTGGGAAACCAACCACCAGCTCTTGCCAACGTGATTCCAGTCAAGTATGCTGTGGGAGAGGAAAATCCAAATAGAGCTTTGGTGCCACTGACCCCAGTGATCTCAGAGAATGACTCTCATGCTCATAGTTCAGACTACTCCCATGAAGGTAGTCCACATGCTTATTACACAGAGTCACCTGAACATAGTGAGATTTACTCGTATCAATATGAGGCACCACCTATGGAGCAAAATTGGGAGCCAGAATACTCCAATGTCATGTACACAAATCCTAACCCTAGGCCCCAATTGAGACAAATGAGACCACAAGCCCCTAGAGGATCTTGTTTCAGATGTCAAGGTGACCATTTCATTCGTGACTATCCTCACCCACCATCTCCGAGTCAAGGTCAGGCTATCACAATACAAGCTTTTTGTCCTGAATGTCGCAAAGACCATCTTCCCAGAGATTGTCCAAGAAACCCCTCCAGTGCACCCAAGATTACACGCATTAATGTGGTAGGCTTAGTGGTGGATTCAAGTTCAAGTAGCAGTAATGTGGCACCTGTACAGGTAGTTACTAGGGCACAAGCATTAAAACAAGATAAACCAGCAGAACAATCGGAGTCGAGTGAATCAGGAGAGCCTAGTAAGAGGAAAACAAGAACATGGAAGGATACTAGAGAAAAGGCCAATCGTAAGTGGAATAAAAATTTATCAGAACTAGAAGAAAGCTTGAAAGACGCAAAAACAAAAATAGAAGACATCGCATCTCAAAACCCCTCGCATGCCGACACTCCATCCACTCCGCCTCATCCACCCCACCACCCATTGTAAATAGGCCACAACCAGGGTCAGTTCTTGCAGATCCAACCCCAGAAGGCATGGACATGATGTTCAAGGCCTACCAGGCTCGACTTCAAGAAGGTCCAACAACTGCAAATCTAGACAAGAGTTACCCTAGAGCGGATTTAGAGATTGAACGGATGAAAATGTGCATGAAAATGGTAGAACAAGCTCAAGCTATACTTGAGATTAGTCAAAAGTTCAATCAGACAAACTCTGTCAAACCAGATTTGCATTTCCAAGGGTTACTAGAAAGATTAGAGCAGTTGGTAAACAAACCACAAGTTTCTTTACCTCCACAGGCTCAACTAGTTATTGAGAGAGGAAGCTCACCACCAATGGGAGCTTATGTTCCTAATTCCACGGATGCTGGAATGCCTCCTTCAATTCAACAGTACTCTCAAGAGTTCTTGCGGGAAATACAAGAAGAGAAATGGGCCAAGGAGAAGGGTAACTCCCCTCCTATTCCTGAGATTGATGATCTTCATGATCAATTTCCCCAAGACATTCCATCTATTTACGGAGATGAAGCAGAACAACAAGAAGACGAAAGATTAGATTTTGAATCTAATACCCTAGAAGAATTGCCTCAATTTCCAGGCCCATGGGAATCTGAATCTCTCCAGATTAGAGCTCCCACAATACTAGTAAGAAATGAAGACTCAGTGGTTCCAAGGAACACTGATGTCGTGAAGAACACTAAGGTTTAGTGTCATCTCACTGTAGAAGAGCTGCTCAAAGCAAAACCTGAGCTATGGAATCATGTGAAGGATCAGGTTCCAGAACTTGATTCCAATAAGCCAAAAACAGACTCTAAGCAAAAGGTTCCAGAGATACCTCTAGACAAAATAGGGGACATGTGTGAGGGTGAAGAAGATAATACTTATCTTCCAATCACCTACCAAGGTTACACAACCAAAGCAATAATAGATTCAGGTGCTGGTGTTGCCATTGCGACCACCTCCTTGTGGAAGCAATGGGGCAAACCCACATTAAGACCAACTAGAATGAAGCTTCAAATGGCCGACGGTCATTTTGAAAGACCTCTAGGATTGCTCGAAGGGATAACTCTAACCACTTGTGGTGTGGAGTTTGAACATACATTTGCTATATGTGACTTTCAGAAAAATAACGTCTATGAGATGATCCTAGGAAGACAAATAGTACAGGATTGGGGAACCAACTCCTTGTACTTACAACACTTAGGGGTCACCACCAAGGTCAATTTGAAGGATTACACCTTCAGAGATGTACCACCCCTACAGTGGAATTCTATCCACAAAGCGAAAGAAGATTCCATCTCTGTGCATTCTGAAAGTTCACCTGATCCATCATGGCTGCATGAAGATACTCATTTGTGGATGTGCAAGGTCATAGAGGAAGAGGAAAAATATTTAAAGGCAAGAGAAGAAGGAACTTTGCCAGGAGATAGACCAATTAGAGATCCAGCCTACACTCCGATGATCTTTCCAGATGAGGAATTTGAGCCTCATGGCTGGCCAGAAATCTCAGCCACCATGGACATTGCTGTCAATGAAGAACAATGGACACCTCATTGTGATGAGGAGGGTTATGATATTTCAGTGTTCATGTGTCAGCCCCTGCTAGAAGAATGTGACCCTAGTGATGTCATAGAAGAAGAAGAGAATGACGATGATGTAGAGTCCATCGTGATGGATAATTGCTTTAACTCAGAGCAGCACTATCTAGAAGATATAGGTGTGTTCACCCATACCTCTCACAAGTATTGAAACGGTAAATTCAAAGGATGGAAGTGAGAGCAGTCAAAAGAAAAAGAAAAGAAAAGCAGTGAAATAAGGAGAGGAGGAACCATTGTTTGAAGTACCAGAAAACTTCAAGAAATATGAAGTTGACGACCGCAAAATTTTGGTACGAATGCCTAAGAGAGAGGCCATCATAGGAGAATCATATGATAATAAAGAAAAGACCAAGAAGATTGTAGTGACCATCGAAGAGAACGAAGAGAGATGCACATATATAGGAGATGACCTAAGTGCAAGAGAAGAAATGGAGCTCGTAGCTCTATTAAGGGAATATAGGGATGTGTTTGCATGGCACTATAGAGACTTGAAAGGGATAGATCCAAGAATTTGCTCTCATACTATCCCCATGACTACTGATGCCAAGCCCACCAAACAGAAGCCTTACACATATAATGATACATATGCAGCCAAAATAAAAGAAGAAATTGATAGGCTGATTGAAGCTGGATTCATCTATGAGATTGAGCATACTGAATGGGTGTCCCCCATCGTAGTGGTGCCCAAGAAGAACGGGAAGTTGTGAGTGTGTATTAACCTTAAAAAAGTTAATGCCGCTACGATCAGAGATAGTTATCCGCTTCCAATCACGGAACACCTATTGGAGCGTGTTGCAGGCAAGGAAGTTTATAGCTTCCTTGATGGATTTTCAGGTTACAATCAAGTAGCCATTGCCCCAGAAGATCAACACAAAATAGCTTTTTCCACAGAGTGGGGAATCTTTGCATTTCATGTGATGCCATTTGGGCTCACCAATGCACCTGCAACATTCCAAAGGCTCATGTGTCATGTCTTCAAAGAGTTCTTGCAAAAGAGCTTGAAAGATCTTAGAAGTGTATGTGGACGATTTATGTGCTCATTCCCAAGAAAGAAGATACCACATCCCTGAGCTCAGAGAGATCTTCAACAAGTGTAGAGAATATCAAGTGTGTCTGAACCCAGAAAAGTGTGTGTTCATGGTGCGTCAAGGTAAAATCTTAGGTCATATTGTTTCTAAGAATGAAATCTCAACAGATGAAGATAAGGTACTAGCCATAGCGGAGTTGCCAAGGCCGAGGAATGTCAAAGAGGTACAAGCCTTTATGGGCCATTGTGGATATTACCGTAGGTTTATCCACATGTACGCGATCATAGCTAGACCCCTTTATGCCTTGTCTAATTTTGAGTGGAACGATGAATGCGAGAATTCTTTCAATGAACTGAAGAAACGTTTGTGCACATCACCAATACTGACCACTCCTGATTGGAATAAGCCATTCCATGTCCATGTGGATGCATCCAATCATGCCATAGGATGTGTGTTAGCACAACCCACAGGTGAAGGGAATTTAGATTTGCCCATAGCATATGCTAGTAGACAACTAAACCCAGCCGAAAGAAATTATACCACAACCGAGCTAGAAGGGTTAGGCATGGTATATGCTATGAAGAAGTTTAGACACTATTTATTGGCCAACAAGTTCAAGTTTTTCACTGATCATCAAGCATTGTTATATTTGGTCAATAAACCTTGCAATACTGGACGCTTAGTAAGATGGTTCCTCTTACTAATGGAGTATGACTTTGAAGTTGTTGTCAGGAAAGGTAAAACCCATCTTTGGGCAGATCACCTTTCTCGCATCACTTCAGGAGAGTCACCACAAGGAGTTTCTGATGAATTACCCGATGCTTATCTGTTCAATTTACAAGTTGTTCCTAAATGGGCAAATAAGTTGGTACCAGTCCTAACCTTCGGCCCTGCAAATAAGAATGTGAAAACATCGCAAGAAGAAATTGTAAAATCACAAAAATACCACATATTGGCAGGAAGCATGTACAAACAAGACACTGAGGGTGTATTGGCTTGTTGTGTTGAGGATGATGAACATAGTAGTTGGTTGCAACAAGCTCATGAAGGATTGCTAGGAAATCATTATTCTAAACAGCGCACATTACAAAATCTGAAACGTTTAGGAGTGTATTGGCCTAGCATGGACAAAGAAATACATGAGTGGATTAAGAATTTTCCAATGTGCAGAAAGAGACCACCAGTGGAGCATGGGACCCTTTATCAAGTGTCATTAATTCCAGATTGGAGTGCTCCATTGGTAGATTTTATGAGGTTAGGAAGATTACCCAAAGAGGCTAGCCTAGCAAGAAGACTAAGCATGGAGCAAGAGGCTCAAGGCTATGCCTTAGTAGGAGACAACCTATACCGAAGAGGCAAAGATGGTTACTTAAGACTGTCCGTTCATGAATCAGACTATTTAAAGGTCTTAGAGACTGCACATAGTGGTGTTGCAGGGGGACATTTTGGTCCTGACCGAGTGATCAAGACCATCCTATTCTCAAGACTTTGGTGGCCCACTCTTCATATAGATGCTCATACCTATGTGAAGAAATGTGACACATGCCAACGTGCACAATATCGAGTTAGAAAAGACGAGATGCCTTTGAGGCCAATGATGGGAGGACATCCATTTTCGAAATGGGGTATAGACTTTGTAGGTCCTATTAACCCCCCAGCTAGAAACTCCCATGCAGAGTACATTATTGTAGCCACAGATTACCTTACCAAGTGGGTAGAAGTGAAAGCCACAACAAAGAATGATGCTCAGACAACGGCTAAGTTCTTATTTGAGAATGTGTTCACGAGATATGGATTACCGATAGAGTTAGTAAGTGATAGAGGTACACACTTCTTGAATGAAGTCATTGAAAATCTTCTCCAAGAATTCTTGGTGATACATAAGAAGTCTGCCCCCTATCATCCACAAGCTAACGGACAAGCCGAGAGCACGAATAAGATCCTATGTAATGTGTTGACAAAATTAGTGAATAATAAACGCTCTGATTGGGATAAATAGCTTCATCATGCTGTTTGGGCTTACCGAGTTGCCTACAAAACGGTACTCAATGCCACCCCATTTCAGATGGTCTTTAGCCAGAATGTTGTGCTACCATTAGATTTCTTAATCCCAGCTTTAAAAATAGCACAAGAGCATGAGTGGAATGGACATGAATTGTCCTCTAGGATCTTTGACCTAGAACACTTAGGTGAGACAAGGCTACGAGCGGCAGCAGGTATCTATGCTGCAAAGAAAAGGCAAAAGGCATACTTTGATGCACACATCAAGGATAAGGGACTGAAAGAGGGAGATCTAGTGTTGGTTTACACACTAAAGCAACATGCCCGTAAGTTGGAAAAAAGAGGATACAGACCCATGATCATTAATAGAATTTCCACTAGTGGTGCAGTTCAGTTGGCCACTCTAGAAGGAGATATCTTGCCAAACTATATTAGTGGATGTAGAGTCAAGTTATACCAAGAACCTCTTACAGAGGATATGCTTACGAGACTCAACACGGCTAAGAAGCAAAAAGAAGAAGAGTTAAGTGAGAGAAGAAGCACAGGCAGAGGCCAGAGAGCGTATTAGGCGAAATAAGTTAAGGCGACTAGGCCTAGATGTCAACTCAAAAGCCCCAAAATATCACATGGATATGTGCCAAAAATCAGGCATAGCGACTTCTCAAGTCATTGACCGAAGACCCTTTGTGACCATAGAGATAGGACAAGGGAAGGGTGCAAGGACTGTGAAAGCATTGATTGACTCAGGTGCAGCAAGTAGTGCAGTTAGACTTTCCTACTGCCAAGGCTTGCAGTTGAACATCAATCCCATAGAAGCTTATCTCATAGGATTGGGAGGTGTGGAAACCCCTTGTTTGGGCGAGGTGGAACTTCCCATCTACCTTCAAGATGTTCCAATGGAAGTCAAAGTGCTAGTGTGTCAAGATGAGAACCTTACAAAACCACTTGTCTTAGGACAAGCTTGGATTTATGACAATGCAGTCAACTTGAACCTAAGAAGTCAACTTCTTCAAGTTTGGGTCCAGGGACAATGCTTTACATTAGAACTAGAAAATGGCATACTCACAAATCCAGATGTCACATCTTGCAGTTCTCCTAGGACTAATCTTAGCAAAAGAGATGTTGTATGCGTCAAAAGATCTATGTCGTAGGAGAACTCAATCATGGAAGAACAGGCTCAAAGACAAGTGGACTCCTCCTCTGGTGCAAGGACTAATGCTGCCACTACAACTCAACCAACAAGGCAAGCACAACAGAACAGGACCACTGCTATATCAAATAGACAATGGGATTTCCAAAGGAAAGTAGTGCTGGGCATGAAGCAGATCTGGATACGAAAAGGAGAGCAGCCATCACCCTTGGCCCCACAAACCCCATCCAGGCAAGTCAACCAGGCCAGAAGACGAAGGAAGAAGATCGGACAAGCTCAACCACAAGATCTCCTACAAATTTGGATACCTAAGAAATTAGTTGCAGCTCAACAAGCGCGATTACACATGTGGGTACCCAGGAAGCTCTTACGTCCGCAACAACCTATGCTCTCCCATACGCGAAAAGTCTCAACAAAGAAGCCAAGGCAAGGCAAAGGTCAGAACCAAACACCAAGAACAATAGTAGACCAAGTAACCTCTTCAACGCGAGTCAAGCAACCAACCACAGAGGTATGGGTATGGAAGCCAAAAGCACCGATAGGCCTCACAGAACCAAAGAGCCAACCACGAAGGATCAAACCCTCAAGAAATCATCCAAACATGAAGCAACCAAAGGAGATTGCTACACAGTTAAAGACCGTTCTCAAATGGATCCCTATAAGGAGGAATGATCAGCTGCCATCTCGAGATACAATGGATACCTCCAACAAAGATGGCGTCAACATCTGCAAATGACATTAAGCCTCGACGAGCAACAACCATGTGCTCCCTGCACAACCCTGTCTTTTTCACCATTCAGGCCATGCATTTCCAAAGTATGCATTAACATAGGGCCACATTACATGGCCGTGCATAGACACAACTAAGAGTCCCATGCACAAGAGCACATTGACATATGTCAATTATTTTTTCTGATACTAACATTTGTCTTCTTGTGTGTGACATTGTTCCAAAAAAAAAAAAAAAAAAAGAGAGTCAGAACTTGTTCCCAGGTTTCGCTCATGGAACATGAATGAGACATGCTTAGTTGAAGATGGAACTATTGATTACTGGGCATTTATCAGTTTGGATAGAAGTGTGTCTCGGCTAGCAGGTGTGAAGAACTTGAAGGTCCGCAACTTGAGTGATGCTTAACTACTGCATGTACTATAATCTACAGGGAGATATCTGCAAGAGGTAGTTTGGTATCCTGAGAATTCTTGTCCGTATACTGGGTGAGAAGACTTCTGCTTATGGTGAGCTAAAGAGAATGTGTGAAACTAAGCTTGGTGTAGTTACCCAATATTGTTTGCCAAGGAATATAAAGATATTCAATTCTCAGTATTTGGCAAATGTTACTTGAAAAAAGGAGACAGGACAAGGCGCTCAAAAAAATTCATCGGTGGACCATCAACACGGACATTCATCGACAAGGTTCCATCACAAATACCAGGTGTACAACACGAAGAGATGAACATCGGTCGAACCTTCACAATGGTAAGTATCTTTACTTTGGCAACACCATCACCATGATAGATTAGGAAACCTCTTCGTCGGCATACCCTCGAGCACTTAGCTCAAGACCCCCAATTTTTGCACCATACTTCTTCCGATGCATTTTCCAAGTAAGCATGCATAGGGCTACATTACAAGGCCGTGCACAAGGCACATATTTTCCTCAACCCATGCACGAACACACTTACTCATCATCCATTAGGGGTTATGAGTACTTGGCATGACTACTATGAACATCATCCTTGGATGATCTGAGGTCATCAATGGAGACTCACAACGACACAATCATGCTGCAATCCAAGGCTAAAGCACATACCAAGGGACTACAACTTGCAAAGGCTCGCAGTGACAAATGAAGAACCGGAGAACCAACCTTGCCACATTTGGAAGAGAGACAGCTCTGGTTCATCTGAATGGACACTCCCTCTCAAAGCAACTTAGAATAACCATTACAACAAGGGTCTGTCAGGGACGACAGACTCGAGAGGGGGGGAGTGTTGGAACTCAAGGTCAAGCATAAAACATGGAAGCACATCAAAGAAGTGGACATAGAAGAAGAGAGAGCAAGTACGGAGCTCCAAGAAGTGTATGTAAAATTTTCAGAAGAATCCCCTACAAAAATAGTGATTTTCATCACTAAAAACCATTGTAAATACCCTTATCTATTTTTATAACTCCATTTTGTTCAAGCCGAGGAGTCCTCGAGCTTGAGGAGTATTAGAAGTACCATAGTACCAATTTTCATAATTTTTAGACTTCGTTTGAGCCCTCAAATAAGCCTTGGAACCTAATTTTTAACTAGGCCGGACACTAGGTCTGGACAGGGCCAAAACTACTCAAAAAACTATAATTTGGGGTTAGCTTGATAGAGAATAGAGCTTTTGTAAGAGAACTCTTTTGCAATCTAAGCTTTCCATTGTTCCTCTCTTTGATCTTACTTTATGCGCGTGTGTGTGTATGTGTGTGCATGTTTGTGTGCTTTCACTCATGCACTTGTGCCTTCACTTGCTCATGGTCTTCATACTGGTCCTCACGTCTCTGCGGATTGACAAGTAAAGGAGGTGGTGCTTACGCTTGAGCTACATAATGTGTACATAACTGAAGTATAAAGTGTTTCAACTTTTGCATATTTATTAACAATGGCATATTTTCATTTTTTTCACCATCATGAGTGTTTTTGTGTAAAAATTCCTGAAGTGGTAGAATAAGCTTTGTTGCATGGGGATGCGACCTAGAAAGTTTCTTTAGATGCATAGAAGGTAAAATATCAGCCCCTATACTTTTGAAAAGAAATAAAAAAATCCATTTTTTTGCTTTAAATTATTGGTTTATGCATTTGAAATCATGACTAGTTCTTGAATGCATTTATGTTTTCATTTTATTGTTTAATTTTCCTATCAAAAAGTTATCAATTTTCTTTCATCCATATGCATATATTAAGGATTATGCTTGTTTAGAATTGTACATTCTATAAATATTCATTGCTATTGTCACCTTATAGTGCTTGGATTTCTTATCTATGTACCATTTTCATAGATATAAAAATGCTTAGATCCTAGTTTGTTGATAGACCTCCTGATCATGATGTAGAAACACAACACCTTGGGATTTAAAATATGAAAGAGACTTGTAGGATGATACTCTACCACATATAGAGATCTTTTATAGATTATAAAAGGAAAACAAATAATGAGAGAAATAAAGACATAGGTAGTAGAGAAAGATGTTTTGATGATTTTCATTTCAAGATTACTATGAGAGATATGAGATGAAAATAAAAAGATTTAAATTTAGGTAGTTATCATGGCATGCATACCTTGAAAAATCTTGATGCTATTGAGTAATAGCTTAGCAAATGGGAGCAATTTTATAAAAATTTTCCATATCATTGATGATACACATAAAATTCAAAAAGCCATCTACAATTTGATGGATGTAGCACATATATCAAGAGAAAGGAGATAAGGAAGAGATCTCTCACACACTCTCACATACAAAGAGAGGATCACACACATATTGAGGCAAGGAAAAATGATATTCTTCTTCTTCTTCTATTAAATAAAGAGAATATACAAGAATGACCTAATACAAAAATACAACCAATACAATATATAAAGAAAAGTACATAAGGAAAAACTTGATGTCTATGAATGAGTGATCTAGAAAAAATGTGCCATCACTCTTGATAGATAAATCTAGTAAAGCTCAATAAAGTATCCATGACATATATCAGCATAACCACTATACATGTCAGAGAAATGAAAAGTGATACTTGTCATCCTCGATCATCACATGTTGAGCCTGATATCTCAACACTCCCTCTCAAGCTCAAGTTCATGTTCTATAATCCAAGCATCTTTTGAAACTTCTTCAGCTTCTCTACTCTAGTTGCTTTAGTGAAAATATCAACAACCTACTCATCTGCCCTCACATAAACAAGATCAATATCACCTGCTAATAGCTTTTCCTTGATGAAGTGTGTTGATATATTTAGGTAGTGATGTGTGTGAACACTCTAGGACCGCCGGGGCACTTTTTTCCCTCTTTAGGAGGTTTTTTTCCCCCGGCTTGTATATACGCCTATTGCCCTAATGGGCTACTTATCTTTGTACATTCTCTAGTAATACATTCAGTCTTGTGTGTTGTGCTCCAAGCTTCTTCTTCTTCCTTGTGCTGTTCGCGTGCTTCCGCAGACGTCTAACTCCAACAATTGGTATCAGAGCACGTCGTTGCTTCTTCTAGGGTGCCGTCGACACTCCTCCGTTTGCAGTCTCAGATTCGCACAAAATTTGGTGAGCATACTCAGGGTGTTTCCGAGATCAAAACAGCTTCGCTTTGTGGTGCCGAAATCGCGATCTGAGCTCGTTTCGGCCTCCGAATGCACTATCGTAGTGCTTGTGTAGGCTATTTCGTCCTTTTGTGCCAAAGGTATATACCAGTTTCTGTTCGCCAGTTTAAGCGTCTCGAAGTCTGCTACAGGTCTAGCAGAACTCGTCTGGGCAGTTCTGTTCAACTTTTTGAGATACAGTCAATTTTCTGCATCAAGGTATTTTAGTCACCGGCCATGGCTGAAAGCAGTGATGTATTCCGTATGTTGGCTGTTGAGGATAAGTTGGATGGTACCAACTACCCATTATGGGCTTATATGATGCGACATGTATTGGTTGCAAAAGGATTGTGGAACATTGTGCAGGGTGTTGAAAGACGTCCTGTTACACCTGTAACGACAGGTACTGCAAATACAGGTGTTGGAGCTGATGAAGATGGTGTCAAAGATGATATTCCGCAGATTCCTGTTCGTGCTGCTGTTTCTGTTGCACCTACTGCAGAGCAGATTCGTTGGGATGGCAGAGATGCCCAAGCACATGCATTGATAGCTTTGTCTGTCAAACGTGCCATTATTCCTCATATTCGCTCTTGCAGAACAGCAAAGGATGCTTGGGATACACTTACCACTTTGTACCAGGCTAGGAATGAGGCTCGTGTTGCTTACCTCCGAAAACAGTTGGAGAGTGAGCACATGAATGAAGGTGATTCGATGGACAGTTTTCTTACAAAGATCAAAGACCTGAAGGAACAATTGATTTCTATTGATGAGGTTATACCAGATAGCTCACTTGTGCAGACCGTTCTTAATGGCCTTCCTGATTCATATCAGAGTTTTGCCTCTACTCTTCGATTGATGATGAAAGACAATCCGAATGCCTTGTCATTTGAGGAATTAGTCTCTGTTCTGTTGCAGGAAGATCAGTCTAGGCAGAACAGGTCCATTATGCGTGTTGCAGATCAAGCTTTCCTGGCTAGTCAGAAGGGCAAAGGAAAATGGAGCTCTTCTACTAGTAAGCAAAAATCTGCAAATGCTGCACAATCGAAGAACCAGGATAAAGATGAGAAGAAATCAGAAAAGCAGAAATTGTTCTGCAAGTACTGTAAAGGAAATGATCATATTATAAAGAACTGTCCAAAACTGGCTGCTAAAGAGGCAAAGAAGAAAGAGGCTGGAATGGTTGTTGCAGAGGCCTCTACACCAAAAACAGAGTCTGCAAATCTTGTGCAGGAAGAAGAATGGGCGTTTACTACTGTCTGCAGTTTTGACCCATCTTCTCATGATCAGTGCATGTCTGCAGTAGACTCAGATGTTTGGTACTTTGACAGTGGGGCGACCAAACATATTACCTCGCAGCGCAGTTTCTTCTCTTCACTCGAGCCTGCCCCTACAGGGAATACTGTCACATGCGCCAATAACTCCTCTTATCCTGTTATGGGAGTTGGTTCTGACTACTGCTGATGGTAGTTCTTTCACTTTGTCAGATGCTTTACTTGTGCCAGGGATCAAAAAGAACCTGTTATCAGTTTCTGCATTAGCCAAGATTGGCTTGGTTGTGAAATTCGTTGATGACAGGTGTACAGTCCATGATCTCTCAAATGGCGATGTGATTATTGCTTCTGGCATTTTATGTCGTGGGCTGTATAAGCTCATAGACTATGAAAGATCTGTGAATGATTCGGCATGTGCAGTTCATGATTCTCAGGCTATGTCAGATGCAAAGCTTTGGCATGCACGCTTTGGTCATCTGAATTTTGCTAGTTTGTTACGCCTGCAGAAATCTGAAATGGTGTCCTCTTTGCCCAAACTTGAGGCACCTAGAAAACATGTTTGTGAAGGCTGTATTTTGGGCAAAATGCAGCGTTCTTCCTTTCCAAAAGATGGTTCAGTTCGGGCTATGCAGAAATTGCAGCTTGTACATAGTGATGTCTGTGGTCCTATGCAGACACCCTCTTTTGGAAATTACCTTTACTTCGTGACTTTCATTGATGATTTTTCCAGACATGCATGGGTATATCCACTCAAAGCAAAGTCCGAAGTGTTCATGTGCTTCAAACAGTTTTTGGTTTTGGCTGAAAATCTGTCAGCATGTAAAATGGGCACCCTCCGTTCTGATCGAGGGGGGGAATATATGTCTTCAGATTTTAATGCATTTCTGGCTGAACGTGGGATAAAACACCAGTGTACAGTGCCGTATACACCTCAACAGAATGGAGTTGCTGAACGAAAGAACAGGTCACTCATGTAGATGGCGAGGTGCATGGTCAAAAGTCAGGCTTTACCACATAGTTTCTGGCTTGAGGCTGTCATGTGTGCAGCATATGTACTGAACAGGTGTCCCACCAAAGCGTTGCAGTCCATCACTCCATATGAGGCTTGGCATGAACGCAAGCCATCTGTTGCTCATCTGCGTGTTTTTGGTTGTTTGGCATATGCATTAGTGCCTGAACAACATCGCAGAAAATTGGATGATAAGGCAGTAAAATGTATTTTTGTTGGGTACAGTTCTGAAAGTAAAGGCTATCGTCTGTATCATCCACAGACTAAACGCATTCTGGTTAGCCGTGATGTTGTCTTTGTGGAAGATGCTATTCAGCCATTGCTTTCATGTACTAAGGAGACATCTGTTAGCTCCAAAGACATGTATGATACTTTGATGCCTCTTTTTACAGGTGGATAGGCTAGCGCTGGTCCTAATGAGGCAACTTCTCAGCCTTTGCAGGTTTCATATGATGATGCAGATCATTCCATTTCTGATGCAGATTTACATGATGCACTTGTTGATGAGAGAGCTGATATTGAACAGGCAAAAACTATGCCAAAATGGCTGGTGCAGACTTTGCGTGACAGCAAATTAGATGCACCTTTGTCATATCGTACTCGTTCAGGCTCTCATAGTACCTCCTTTGCATCAGATTGCTATGCTATGGCTGCATCTAGTCTCTGTGATGAGAATGAGCCTGTTTCTTTTGATGAAGCACAAAATTCAGAAAATTGGATGGCTGCTATGCAATCTGAATATGATGCTATAATGAAGAATGGTACATGGTCTTTATGTGACTTGCCTCCTGGCAAGAAGGCCATTGGCACTAAGTGGGTATACAAGCTGAAGCGTAAACCTGATGGTACAGTTGACAGGTATAAGGCTAGGCTTGTTGCAAAGGGTTATGCGCAGGAAAGAGGCATTGATTTTGATGAGACCTTTGCACCTACATGCCGTATGACTAGTGTTCGGAGCATTTGTGCACTTGCAGCCCATCATGGTTGGAATGTACATCAGTTGGACATTAAAACAACATTTCTAAATGGTGACTTGCATGAAGAAGTGTATGTTTTTCAGCCCCGTGGCTTTGTGCAGAAAGGGCATGAAAACCAGGTGTGCAGGTTAAAGAAGGCGTTATATGGTTTAAAGCAAGCACCACGTGCTTGGTATGAGAAAATACATGCCTATCTGATTGCACATGGTTTTGAGAACAGTCCAACTGAAAGCACCTTATATGTTAAGCGTGCTAATGATGTGCTTCTGATCATTGTTGTCTATGTAGACGACATGCTGCTCACTGGTCCTCTTGAGAAGCATATTGCTGATTTCAAGGCTGATTTGCATGCCTCATTTGAGATGTCTGATTTGGGGCATTTGCATCACTATTTGGGCATTCAGTTTATGCAAGTTGATGGTGGAATGGCTTTGTGTCAAACGAAATATATTGACACATTATTGCAGCGTTTTGGCCTTGAAGACTGTAAGCCTATTGCCACTCCTATGGAGATAGGTTTACGATTGAGTCTTCATGATGCTGGAGATGCATTTGATGCTGTTCTCTATCAGCAGGCCGTTGGATGCTTGATTTACTTATGCATTACTCGGCCAGATATTCAGTTTGCTGTCTCACAGATGAGCAGGTTTATGCATTGCCCAGGAGTCACGCATTGGAAAGTGGTTAAGCGCATCTTTCGCTACTTGAGTGGTACTCGGCTACTTGGGTTGTTTTATCCCAAGGGGGGATCACTACCGCCAGATTTGCATGCTTTTTCTGACTCAGATTGGGCTGGTTGCTATGACACTCGTGTGTCCACCAGTGGTTTTTGCTTCATGCTTGGTAGCTCATGTATATCTTGGTTGAGCAAGAAGCAGCCTACTGTGGCCACTTCCAGTTGTGAGGCTGAGTATAGGGCAGCTTTCAGAGCGAGTGTTGAGTGTGTGTGGCTCAGACGCCTTATGGCTGATTTGGGTGTTGGCCAGTCTTCTGCCACCACCATCTTCACTGACAGTCAGAGCGCATTGGCAGTTGCGAGGAACCCTGTGTTCCATGCTCGCACTAAGCACATTGAGGTGCATTATCACTATGTCAGGGAGAGGTTCTCTGCTGGGGAGATCAGCTTGGCATATGTGCCCACGCAGGAGAACATTGCAGACCTTTTCACGAAGGCTCTGCCTAGGGAGAAGTTTGAAGCTTTCCGCAAAGCTTTGGGCTTACTTCCTTTTGTGGAGTGATTTCCACATAGCTCGGCACTTCCTTATACATGAGTGCCAGCTCCTTGTTCACCGCATCACTTCCAGGGGGGATTTGTTGATATATTTAGGTAGTGATGTGTGTGAACACTCTAGGACCGCCGGGGCACTTTTTTCCCTCTTTAGGAGGTTTTTATCCCCCGGCTTGTATATACGCCTATTGCCCTAATGGGCTACTTATCTTTGTACATTCTCTAGTAATACATTGAGTATTGTGTGTTGTGCTCCAAGCTTCTTCTTCTTCCTTGTGCTGTTCGCGTGCTTCCGCAGACGTCTAACTCCAACAAAGTGATAGTGTACCTTGATATGCTTTGTTTGAGCATGAAAAAAAAGTTCATGCTCATTGTATGCTCTTAAGAATATCACAATAGATGATGATAGACTTCTATACTTCCACTCCTAAATCTGCAAGTAGCATCTCTAGCCATGACGCTTCACATGCTGCCATTGAAGCACTTGTATACTCAGCTTGTTTACTTGACAAAGCAATAGTAGGTTGCTTCTTACTGCTTCATGTAATGTAGGACTCCCAAGTGAGAATAGAAATCCACTAGTAGATCCTCTATTTGGAATACTACCAGTCCAATCTGCATTGGTGTATCCATGAATTTGCAATTCTTCACTAACTTCATAAAAAAATGCATAATCCAAAGTGGCACTCACATAACGTAGAGTGTGTCTCAGAGGATCTAAATGTGGTGTATTGGGAACCTGTGTAAATTGACTTTGAAGTCTTACAATGTAGCTTAGATCAGGTCTTGTAATTGTGAGATATATCAAGCTTCCCACAATCTTTTTGTACATAGTAGCATTTTCCAATACTTCACCTAATGTAGTATCCAACTTCAAATTATGATCTAATGGCATAGAAATTGGCTTACAATCAACCATGCCATACTTATGTAGCATATTCAATGCATATTGCCTTTGCGACATCCATATACATGTTTTTGTATGTATAAAATCGATGTGCAAAAAATAACACAACACACCAAGATCTTTCATGTCAAATTCCTGCATAAGGAGTTTCTTTACCTCTTTAATGATTTCTTCATTATCACCACCTACAATCAAGTCATCAACATAAATAGCCACAATCATGATGCCATTACCACCCTTCCTTGTGTATAATGAGTGATCTACATCACACATAGAAAATCCAATGGTGGTCAAATAATCTGCAATCCTTGCATGCCAAACACGAGGGGCTTGTTTAAGCCCATAAAAATCCTTTTACAACCTACAAACATATTATGGGTGTCTAAATCCTCATATCCTTGTGGCTGCTCCATGTATACATCTTTCTACAACTCACCATGCAAGAAAGCATTCTTCACATCCATCTGATGCAATCCTTTTACTGTAGCTAATCCAACAAGTGCTCTGACTAGGCATTTTTGCTACAGGGCTAAAAGTTTCATCATAATCAATGCCATATATATGTGCATATCCTTTTGCTACCAATCGTGCTTTATACATGCTTATGCTACCATCAACATTGTGCTTTACCTTGTAAACCCACTTGAAGCCTAGGGTTTAGTTCCTCACAACAATGGAACTAGCTTCCATGTTTCATTTCCATAAAGTGCGACCATCTCTGCATCCATAGATTTCTCCCAATCTACATTTCCAATTGCATCTTCAAAACAAGAAGGTTCAACATCTTGCATTTATTACCTTGTTCATGTAGGCATAATGTCGATCCATGTAACTATCATACATCAATCATTACATTGATTTCTGTATCCTCCTAGATTGTCTTGGTCCTATGTCACTTCTTGTCATTTGATCTGCATATGCCTTTCTCGCTCCGGCTATCTTCACAGAGGGCGATCCAAGTTCCTCATCCATGCTCTTTTTTGAACCACATGAATCTCCATAAATTTCTTCAAACCTTGTAGATGTTTTATTAACAAGAGAAAACTTTTCTTTACCTTTCTTGGATGTAGTCGATGAATTTGTTGGACTCAAATTTCCATGCAATCTTCCACTCCATGGATTTGAGTTGGAACTATTGCTTGGTGACACATCAAGTCCACTCAAAATGTGAGATTCTTTATTTGATATTTCAACATTTTATTGTCATTTGAGTCAAGATTAAGTCCTTTGATATCTACATAGAATCTTGACATTTCATCAAATACAACATCTTTGCTTACCTTCACCTGTCATGTGAGTGGGTTGTAACATTTATATCCCTTTTGCTCAAAGGAGTACCCAATGAAGATACATTTTTCTACCTTCGGATCAAGTTTGGAACATCTACATATGCAATACATCCAAATACTTTCATATGTGATAAGTGTGTCTTTTTACCTATAAACTTCTCTTCAAGCGTAAGTTGATGTACAATAGCTTTCATAGTTCTATTCATGATGTATATAGTAGTGTGCATAGCTTCTGCCAAATAACAATGAGGCATATTTGGAACATCTACATATGCAATACATCCAAATACTTTCATATGTGATAAGTGTGTCTTTTTACCTATAAACTTCTCTTCAAGCGTAACTTGATGTACAATAGCTTTCATAGTTCTATTCATGATGTATATAGTAGTGTGCATAGCTTCTGCCAAATAACAATGAGGCATATTTTTCTCAGTTATCAAGGCTCTTGATATTTGTACAATATGTCTATTTTTATGTTTAGAACATCATTCTATTGTGCTGTGTACTGGCATGAAAACCATCCTTGAATTCCATGACTTTTTGAAAAGCTACTCAACTCATTTGACATGTATTCACCTCCTCCATGAGACCTTAATGTCCAAATATATTTCCTTATCTGGTTTTCCAATGTAGCCTTGAAATTTTTAAATTGAGTAGACACCTCACTCTTCTCTTTCATGAATTATACCCACACTTTTCGTGTATGATTATCAATGAATGTGACATAAAAATTGCAACTTCCCATAGATGTGGTCTTTGCAAGACCCCAAACATCTATATGTACTATTTCTAGCACATTTTCACTAACATGCATGTCATGTGAAAATGATGCCCTTGATTGTTTACCAAATTGACATGCTTCCCATACCTTTTGCATCTCTGTTGAAATTTGGTAATCCATTGACAAGCTCCTTTGACTGCACCAATTTGAACCTCTGCAATTTTGCATGCCCAATTTTCTTATGCCAAATCTCTATGTTAGCAATAACACTTGCACCTTTTGCAAACATGGTTGCATTCATTTTAGGAAATTTGACATTCAAGGTGAACATGCTACCCACTTTGTTTCCTTTGGAAACCAACCTTCCATTTTTTTTGTACTCTTCTACATATAAACCATCAACATTGAACCTGACTTGTAATCTCTAGCCAACCATTTGTTAAACAAAAACATGAATCTTTGTTATATTGGGAGCATGTAGTACATCAACAAGATGTTTTACCTTCTTGTCCTCCATAGATAGTGCTATGTTTTCTATATGCTCGATAGGATGTGATGTGTCATAAAAAAATGAGGAACATATAATTTTTGCAAACTATTAAACCATTTTGCATGGCTGATCATGTGATTTGAGACACTTGAATCAACATACTAGACATTACCATTTGATTTTGAAACATCACCAGACATTTTATTCATCATGTGATGTTGGAACATAAATAACTTCTCTGAATCATTTGCACTTGTGGATGCATAGTTGTTTTGTTGCTTTCTGCTATTTTGATTCTACAACCTACAATCATGTTCAAAGTGACCAACTTTACCACAATTCTAGCATCCATTATTGTCATTACTTGAATAGTTTCTTTGGAAAATTCTATGACCTCTTTAGCTTCCCCTTGCTCAAAAATATCCTCTAACTCTTGCATGATTTTGTTGTTGACCTTGGTTGTGCCTATATCCTCTTCCACTTTCAAAAAATATTCCTCAGCCTCTTTGAAAAAGTAGAATACCTACTTAGAACCAACTTTTCCTTGGGATTTTGAGTCTTCACCAAGCTTCTTTTCTTCAATTATCAGCATGGACACAAGATCAAAAGAATTTGGAACATTTTCCCTTGTTTGAATAGAAGTTTTGAACTACTTATATTTTCGCTTGTTTGAATAGAAGTTTTGAACTACTTATATGCAGTTCCTAAACCACAAAGGCACACTCCCACCTTATCATCATCATCATCTACATTGACACCAATAGATGCAAGTGACTCACATATGCTTTTGATTTTTAGGGTGTAGTCACTTACCGACATGCTCTTTTTCTCCAATGTATGCAATTGCTTTTAAAGTTGGAATTTTTGTGCCTTTCTATTGGTCCCATAGAATGTGAACAAAATGTTCCAAGCCTCTTTCAGATTTTTTGCATCCTGTATGTGAGCAATCTTGCTATCTTGTATGCTAATAGAAAACCAATAAATTACCTTCCATGCTCCTTGATTCCAGTCTCCCTATGCTCTTAACTCATCCGGAGTCTGGTTTCTCTCTGGTAACTGTAGAGCGTTTTCATTATCTCTTTCGATGTACTTCCAATAACTTTTTCCCATCAGGAAATTTTCCATTCCGAATCTCCAAGCATGAAAGTTGTTCTTGTCCAACTTATCACTCATAAGTTGACTCATTCGATCAACATTTTGCATTTCTACAACAATTCACAATACTACAAAAACACTAGAAACATTTTCCATTTCTACAACAATTCACAATACTACAAAAACACTAGAAGCAGTACTACTTCAACCCTGTCACACTGACTTGACAGTTCGATCTAAAAAAAAACATAGTTTTTATGTACCAATAGTAGATGGATTTACTTGAAGTTCTGGGTCTGGAATATTTGAAAGATGACAAATAGAATGCAAGTTAGAGTTTTGCAAATTGACCTAGTTTTTTCATGGGCCTCACCTTGCAGGCTTGAAATAGAGGTCAAGATGACTCTCAAAAATATTTCGATGCCTTCTACCTTGACAACAAATTTTGTAGCAATTTGAGATCATTTGTGGTGCGTGTTGTCCATCCCTTCTCATGTAATCTTCACTATCAATCTTCTCCAAAGAGCTCTATACAACCACACTAGCTCTGATACCATGTTAAGAGAAAGGATATAAGGAAGAGAGCTCTCACACTCTCACATACAAAGAGAGGATCACAAACAAATCGAGGCAAGGAGGAATGTTCTTCTTTTTCTTCTTTTTCTATTACATAAAGAGAATATACAAGAATGACCTGATACAAAAATACAATGTGTATAATATGTAAACAAAAGTACATAAGGAAAAACCCAATGCCCATTAATGAGTGAGATTGCAAGAAACATGTGCCATAACTCTCGGTAGATAAATCTAATAAAGCTCAATAAAGTATCCCTGAGATATATTGAGATAACCTCTATACATGTCAAAGTAATGAAAAGTGATACTAATCATCCTCGATCATCACATGTTGAGCTTGATATCTCAACACATGAGCGGTGGCATAAAATAGAACAAGAATAAATCAAAACGACATAATTGGGTGGCATTCAAAGTTCTATTTTATAACAAATTTGTTCCATAAATGAACGGACTAGAGCACTCAATGCATTTTCTTAGTCAAAATGGTGTATTTTCCAAATAATATAAAAATATTCAAGAACTCTTTCTAAAGATTCCAAATCAAACTCACAAGTTCCTTAAAGTCCACATGTTTATGTTCGGTTTATAGGAATATCTTAAGGTCTATTGGAAAAAGGAGATACCATACATTGAACAAGGTTATCAAGATGGATTTATTCTTTGAAGATAGCAAGAGGGTATTTTCCCAAGGCCAAATATCCTCATGGAATAGGGTAAATCAACCTTAATTTCTTTATGGTACATCAATTAGTGCACAACCTCAAAGGAAGTTAACTATGTGCAAATGATAAAAACAATGTTCAAGGCTAAAAGAAAGATCTTCATGATCATAGAGAGGGAATATAATAAACTAGTGATCATGCCATAACAACAAGAGAAGGCCATAGAAGGAGGATTGTGAAACAACTTATTAGGATAAAATAATTTTAAAAACTACCCTAAGATAAACAAGATCACATCATCTATGGTAATAAATCCTACACAACTACGTAATGATGAATAAGAGGATATTGATGACCTATTAGATTCACCATCCTTGTCTTTGAAACTTATACAAACAACGATTATCATGAATAAGATACCTTAGTGAAAGATGCTATGATCTTTCTAGTGGTATATAAGATATGAGAGGGAATGTAGCAATATAGTTTGTTTATTTTCTCTTTGATACATAATCCACTCGCAAGATCATTAGTTCTTGATTTGTCAAAAAGCTACACCTGGAAAATATACACTCTAACTATGCCTATGTCATAAAGGAAGAAGATCTTCTTCCTTGCCTCAATTTGTGTGTTCTCCTCTTTTTGTGTGTGAGAGTGTGTGAGAGCTATCTTCCTTATCGCCTTCCTCTTGATATGGTATGAGAGATAGTGTGGCTATAGAGAGCTCATGAAGAAGGTTGACAATGAAGAGTTCTTGAAAAGGCATGGTTGGAGAATGCATGCTTTAGGAATGATCTTAGATTGCTATAAAATTTGCTGTGCAAGTAGAAGAAGCTAAATTATTTTCATGATTTGATCCTCTAGGGAAACTCGTTTTGCTCTCAATCTGCATTTAGAGCCTACAAGGTGGGACCCATAGAAAAACGTGTTAGTTTGTAAAACATTATATTGTGTTCTATTCTACATCTTGAAGATAGCTTATATCCATAGGCTATGAACTTAATATAAAAGGCTATAGATTATACAATCTGAGCAACGAAGGATTCATTTTAAGTAGAGATGTTGTGTTTGATGAAAACAAATCATGGTTTGAAGATGATTGTAGGAAAATCAAGCTACCTTATGAACTAGAGGAGGATTTTACAACTCTATCAAGAAAGAATGATCACACACTTGAAGCGTCAGTGAGTCTGAAGATGATCACAAGAATCCAAGGAGAGAAATTAATTTTTGGAAATCCAAAGGAGAAGCCAAAATGCAAGAGTTGAGGGATGTAGGAAAAGCCTCTCAACAAACAATCAGAAGATAAACTAGAGAGAAGAAGAAACCAAAAAGGTATGGCTATGATACATCATTGGTCACTAAACACTCAATTTATTTAGCACATGATTCAAACTCTAAGGGGTTCTCATCTTATGAGGAAGCAAAGAAGATACTTGAGTGGATGAATGCCATGGAGGAAGAGATTGAAGCCCTACATGAAAATTCTTGGGAGTTGGTACCCAAGACTTCATCTATGAAGATCATAGGATCAAGGTAGATATACAAGGTAAAGAAAAAAATTTGATGGGACTATCAACAGGTACAAAGCAAGACTTGTGGTTAAAGTATATGCACAAACACAAGGGATTTATTATGAAAGGACCTTTTCACCTATGGCAAAGATGCCAACTATCAGAGTGCATATGAGCATTGTAGCTTCCAAGAATTGGAAGATCTATCAAATGGTTGTTAAAAATGCATTCCTAAATGGATGGATATTCAAAGAGATACACATGACTCAACCTCTTGGTTTTGTAGACTCAACATTCCTTGTCTATGTATGCAGGTTAAGGAAGGCCTTACATGGTTTGAAGCAATCCCCAAGGGCTTGGAATCATAAGGTTGTCATCTATTTGCAGGATAGAGGATTAATTGTGAGCAAAGTAGACCCTCCCCTCTTCATCAAGGAGAATCAATATGAAGTCATATACCTCTGTGTATATGTTGATGATATCATAATTACAAGTAATGATGATGAAGGAATAAGGAGGATCAAGCTTCAAATGAAAAAAGAGTTCAAAATCAATGACCTAGGACAAATCACATACTTCCTAGGGTTGGAAGTACTGTATACAAAAAAGCAAATGTATCTTGCTTAAAGAAAGTATAACAAAGACATGCTTGCGAAGTTCAAAATGGAGAACTCAAAAGTTGCAGGTACACCCACGTGGATGAACCTAAAGTCAAGTGCTCATGAAGAAGATCAAATAGAAGATATAACCAACTATCATAATCTAATTGGTAGCCTAAACTATGCTACCTTGACATAAATTGACATTTGCTATGGAGTAAGTGTCTTAAGTCAGTTTATGCACACTCCCAAGAAACCTCACATGGAAGAAGCCAAGAAAATACTCAAATACTTAAAGGGAACTATCAATGAAGGTTTTTATTAGCCATACACATTTGATATAGAAATCAAAATTTTCTATGATGCAGATTGGGTAGGCTCTAAAAATGGAAAAAAGAAGCACATCAAGATATCTCACATTTGAAGGTACAAAGCTAATTTCATGGTCCTCAAAGAAGCAGCCTAATATTGCACTCTCATAAGCTAAAGTTGAATACAGATGACTAGCCAATACAACTCAAGAAGCAATGTGGATCAATATCATATTCTAACTTAGGTCTTAAGTCATCTACTTCTCATATTTTTGGGGATAATATTAGTTCATTGCATCTTGCTGTTAACCCAATCTAGCATGCCAAGATTAAGCACATAGAAGTGCATTATCACTATGTCAGAGAGAAGATCACAAGAAAGGAAATTCAATTATCACTTGTATCTACTCACAAACAATGTGCGTACATGATGACCAAGGCATTGGATGGAGTTAAGTTGAACAAATTCAAAGCAATGATTGGAATACAAGAAGTGTTGAAGAATTGGATACTCAAACATCTTCCAATTGAGGGGAACCAGTTGATGCAAGGTACAAGCCTAAGAGCTTGACCTATGCTCTAGGAATTCTCTCAAAATCATCATGCACAAATATAAATCACTTGAAGCTTATGTTTGTAAGTTTCAAAGGTTAAAACCTTGAAATTATTTTAGTCGATTATAAAAGTAAGAGAGGGAGAAAAACTTGTGACTCGATGGGAGCTAAACTCCACAAATATTTTTGAAATCAATTCAAACTACCACCTAAGATTCATGAATATTTTTTAGATAGGATATTCAACCAGGTTCAAGCCCAAAAGGTGTACATATACAATACCCTTTAGTTATGGAAAATGTAGAGCATTATAGTGAGATTGGAGAAGAGTTTATGAGCATACATTGTAATATCTTGAAGTGTGAGAAGTTCTCCATAACTCCTTTGTATCATATGGGAAATATCAATACACAATGTGATTCATTTTCATTGATTACTTATTCTTTGTTTATTGCTATAGTACATTGAGCTACTCAGTTATCTTCTTTGAGTCATTTCTCAGTGTGTGAGTAGTCAATCTCTAGTCTATCACTTGGATCATTTATCTTGGACTATTCTAAGGTGACATACAAAGTTTCATCAACATTTTGGTTGTAGACCTAAAGTTATGCATGTTTGAGCATGACTATGTTTGTATATCTTCTTCTTCGTGAAAAGTGCATATCTTCTTCTTCGTGAAAAGTCGGAGTGACCCCCTAGACTTCTTAAACTTATATCTTAGTGTATAGTGAGTATAAATGCATGAAATAAATTTCTTTGGTTATCTTGATACTTTAATTGATGGAAAAGCTCTCTGGGTAATTTTTACGAGGCTGTGATCTCTGAACAATTTCTTGAGAGCTTCTCATCCAAAATACATAGAAGGTTTATCAAGCCTTTTGATATCCAAACTTATTCTTTTTGTTATAAAAATTTATGAATGATGTTACAAAGGACTTGGGTGTTATTATTTCATATTTGGGAAGCTAAAGAAGTGTACAAAGTATCCCTGAAGCTACTTTGGATGGTGTTGAGTAGGTTTTTTTCCAACACTCTCTCATCTCTACTAATATCCCATCACCTCTTCACAAAAAAGAGCATATTGGTAAGTGGCTATACCTTAAAAAACAAAAGTATATGTGAGCAACTTGCATCTATTGGTATCAATATAGATCATGATGATAAGGTTGAAGTGTGATTTCTTGGTTTAGGAGATGCATTTAAGTAATTTAGAACTTCTATTCACAATAGGAGAACATCCCAATTTTTGCAAATCTTGTGTCCATGCTGATGATTGAAGAAAAGAAACTTGGTGAAGATTCAAACTCCCAAGGAAAAGTTACTTCTAAGCAAGTATTTTACTCTGGTAGAGGAAGAGGCTTTGGAAGTGGACGAGGAAACATTAAGTAGGAACAAGGTCAACATTAAAATAATTCATGAGGTAGAGGAGAGTTTTGAGGTAATAGGGCCAAAGATGCCACATAAAATTCAAAATAGATGATTTAGGTAATGATAGCAAGGGATGCTAGAATTGGTAAACTTTGTCACTTTGAATGTGGCTATAGGTTGAAGAATCAAAATAGTAGAAAGCAACAAAACAACTATGCATCCATAAATACAAGTGATTCAGAGAAGTTATTTATGGTATGGCAACAAATGATGAACACGTGTAGTTATGTTTAAAAATCAAATGATACTATATGGTATGCTGATTCAAGTGCTTCAAATCACATGAACAATGATGTAGAATGATTTACTAGTTTGCAAAAATTATTAGTTCATAGATTTATTGAGGTGGGTGATGATACATCACATCCTATTGAGTATATAAGGAAACATAACAATCTTCATGGAGTATGGGAAGGTAAAACATCTTGTTGATGTACTACATGTTCCTAACATAACATAGAACCTGGTTTTGTTGGAAAAATAGTTGACAAGGGATTAAAAGTTAGGTTCAAAATATGATGGCTTATATGTAGAAAAGTATAAGAAGAATGGGATGCTGATTACCAAAGGAAAAAAAGTGCATATGATGTTTTACCTTGAATGTGATAATAATTAAAATGAATGCAACCATGTTTATAAAAGGTGCACGTGTTATTGCTCATATACACACAAACGAATTGGACATGCAAATTTGTTGAGGCTGAAGTTGATGTAGTCAAAGGAGCTTGTCAATAGATTACCAAAATTTAAGGTTTTAGAGATACAAAAGGTATGCAAAGCATGTCAATTTGTTTAACAACCAATGATGGAGAGTGTTAATATCCAAAAGAACTAGCTACCCTTGATTTTAGAACACTTCTACATCAAGAATAACTCAAAACCTTGATCAATTTTGGAAGACCACTGCCAAGCTATCAAAATTTACACTAACTGTGAAGACATTCACTACTTAGAAAAATCTGCTGCATATAACACACTCATTGACTAATCAAATGTGTAAAGTTTTTGATAAAACTTTTCACAAGGTGTCATATAAAGATTGCACACCTTCTCCAAGTTAATTATTTTCGAAAGACTTAGTAGATCTTGAGAAATGATTCAAATAGTTCACCTATGTCTGAAACTGTTCTCCAGTATAGTCGACTTTGACACCTTCAACTTCTAAGGCATGGTTCTCCCAAATTGTAACCCATTCAATCAAATGCTTTTAGCCATAGTTAGCTTACCTTTGAACTTAAAGAATGATTTCTTACTTCCTCAAGACTTTACATTGTGGAAGGAGAACTAAACAAAACATTAGCATCGAATTTTGCACCTGTTGCAACTTCACTTCTTCACATTTACACATGTAAATGTTCCTACTCTCAAGTCTCTCAGCTTGATCACAATTAGGATTTGAAAAATTGTACAGAGGTCAATCAACTATAGACTTAGAGTTTTACAAAAGCATTTCACAAAAGATTAAACACAGAAGGAGTACTCAACAAAAGATTGGGCGCAATTTTTCCTCTTCTCTGAAAAAATTTTACATCTGAATGATGAGAGAGATATTCCTCATTTCTAAAGTGTCTAATGACTATTACATGTTGATATATTTAGGTAGTGATGTGTGTGAACACACTAGCACCACCGGGGCACTTTTTCCCTCTTTAGGAGGTTTTTTTCTCCCGGCTTGTATATACGCCTATTGCCCTAATGGGCTACTTATCTTTGTACATTCTCTAGTAATACATTCAATATTGCGTGTTTGTGCTCCAAGCTTCTTCTTCTTCCTTGTGCTGTTCGCGTGCTTCTGTAGACGTCTAACTCCAACAATTGGTATCAGAGCAGGTAGTCGCTTCATCTAGGGCGCCGTCGACACTCCTCCGGTTGCAGTCTCAGATTCGCACGAAATTTGGTGAGCATACTCAGGGTGTTTAAGAGATCAAAACAACTTTGCTGTGTGGTGCCGAAATCGCAATCTGAGCTTGTTTCGGTCTCTGAACGCATTATCGTAGTGCTTGTGTAGGCTATTTTGTCTTTTTGTGCCAAAGGTATATACCAGTTTTTGTTCGCCAATATAAGCATCTCGAAGTCTGCTACAGGTCTAGTAGAATTCATCTGGGCAGTTTTGTTCAACTTTGTGAGATACAATCAATGTTCTTCATCAAGGTATTTTAGTCACTGGCCATGGCTGAAAGCAGTGATGTATTTCGTATGTTGGATGTTGAGGATAAGTTGGATGGTACCAACTACCCATTATGGGCTTATATGATGCGACATGTATTGGTTGCAAAAGGATTGTGGAACATTGTGTAGGGTGTTGAAAGACGTCCTGTTACACCTCTGACTATAGGTATTGCAAATACAGGTGCTGGAGCTGATGAAGATGGTGTCGAAGATGATATTCCGAAGATTCATGTTCGTGCTGCTGTTTCTGTTGCACCTATTGCAGAGCAGATTCGCTAGGATGGCAGAGATGCCCAGGCACATGCATTGATAGCTTTGTCTATCAAACGTGCCATTATTCCTCACATTCGCTCTTGCAGAACAGCTAAGGATGCTTGGGATACACTTACCACATTGTACCAAGCTAGGGATGAGGCTCGTGTTGCTTATCTCCGAAAACAGTTGGAGAGTGAGCACATGAATGAAGGTGATTCTATGGACAATTTCCTAACAAAGATCAAAGACTTGAAGGAACAATTGATTTCTGCTGATGAGGATATACCAGATAGATCACTTGTGCAGACCGTTCTGAATGGTCTTCCTGATTCATATTAGAGTTTTGCTTCTACTCTTTGGTTGATGATGAAAGACAATCCAAATGCCTTGTCATTTGAGGAATTAGTCTCTATTCTGTTGCAAGAAGATCAGTCCAAGCAGAACAGGTCCATTATGCATGTTGCAGATCAATCTTTCTTGGCTAGTCAGAAGGGCAAAGGAAAATGGAGTTCTTCTACTAGTAAGCAGAAATCTGCAAATGCTGCACATTCGAAGAACCAAGACAAAAATGAGAAAAAATCAGAAAAGCAGAAATTGTTTTGTAAGTACTGTAAATGGAATGATCATATCATAAAGAACTGTCCAAAACTGGCTGCAAAAGAGGCAAAGAAGAAAGAGGCTGGAATGGTTGTTGCAAAAGCCTCTACACCAAAAACGGAGTATGCTAATCTTGTGCAAGAAGAAGAATGGGCATTTACTACTGTTTGCAGTTTTGACCCATCTTCTAATGAGCAGTGCATGTCTGTAGTAGACTCAGATGTTTGGTACTTTGACAGTGGGGCGACCAAACATATTACCTCGCATCGCAGTTTCTTCTCTTCACTCGAGCCTGCCCCTACATGGAATACTGTTACATGTGCCAACAACTCCTCTTATCCTATTATGGGAGTTGGTAAGATCATTTTGACTACTGCTGATGGTAGTTCTTTCACTTTGTCAGATGCAAGAAGAACCTATTATTAGTTTCTACATTAGCCAAGATTGGCTTGGTTGTGAAATTTGTTGATGACAGGTGTACAGTTCATGATCTATCAAATGGCGATGTGATTATTGCTTCTCGCATTTTATGTCGTGGGCTGTATAAGCTCATAGACTATGAAAGATCTGTAAATGATTTGGCATGTGCAGTAAATGATTCTCAGACTATGTCACATGCAAAGCTTTGGCATGCACGCTTTGGTCATCTGAATTTTGCTAGTTTGCTATGCCTGCAGAAATCTGAAATGGTGTCCTCTTTGCCCAAACTTGAGGCACCTAGAAAACATGTTTGTGAAGGCCGTATTTTGGGCAAAATGCAGCGTTCCTCCTTTCCAAAAGATGGATTAGTTCGGGATACACAGAAATTGCAGCTTGTACATAGTGATGTTTGTGGTCCTATGCAGACACCCTCTTTCGGAAATTACCTCTACTTTGGGACTCTCATTGATGATTTTTCCAGGCATGCATGGGTATATCCACTCAAATCAAAGTCCGAAGTGTTCATGTGCTTTAAACAGTTTTTGGTTTTGGCTGAAAATCTGTCAGCATGTAAAATGGGCACCCTCCGTTCTGATGGAGGGGGGGAATATATGTCTTCTGATTTTAATGCATTTCTGGCTGATTATGGGATAAAACACCAGTGTACTGTGCTATATACACCTCAACAGAATGGAGTTGCTAAACGAAAGAACATGTCACTCATGGAGATGGCGAGGTGCATGGTCAAAAGTCAGGCTTTACCACATAGTTTCTGGCTTGAGGCTGTCATGTGTGCAACATATGTACTGAATAGGTGCCCCACTAAAGCGCTGCAGTCTATCACTCCATATGAGGCTTGGCATGACCGCAAGCCATCTGTTGCTCATCTGCGTGTTTTTGGTTGTTTGGCATATGCATTAATGCTTGAACAACATCGCAAAAAATTGGATGATAACGCAGTAAAATGTATTTTTGTTGGGTACAATTCTGAAAGTAAAGCTATCGTCTGTATCATCCATAGACTAAACGCATTCTGGTTAGCCGTGATGTTGTCTTTGTGGAAGATGCTATTCAGCCATTTCTTTCATGTATCTGTTAGCTCCAAAGACATGTATGATACTTTGATGCCTCTTTTTATAGGTGGATAGTCTAGTGCTTGTCCTAATGAGGCAACTTCTCAGCCTCTATAGGTTTCATATGATGATGCAGATCATTCCATTTCTGATGCAGATTTACATGATGCACTTGTTGATGAGAGAGCTGATATTGAGCAGGCAAAAATTATGCCAAAATGGCTGGTGCAGACTTTGCGTGATAGCAAATTAGATGCACCTTTGTCATATCGTACTCATTCAGGCTCTCATAGTGCCTCCTTTGCATCAGATTGCTATGCTATGGCTGCGTCTAGTCTCTGTGATGAGAATGAGCCTGTTTCTTTTGATGAAGCACAAAATTCAAAAAATTGGATGGCTGCTATGCAATCTGAATATGATGCTATAATTAAGAATGGTACATGGTCTTTATGTGACTTGCCTATTGGCAAGAAGGCCATTGGCACTAAGTGGGTATACAAGCTGAAGCGTAAACCTAATGGTATAGTTGACAGGTATAAGGCTAGGCTTGTTGCAAGGGGTTATGCGCAGGAAAGAGGCATTGATTTTGATGAGACCTTTGCACCTACATGCCGTATGACTAGTGTTCGGAGCATTTGTGCACTTGCAGCCCATCATGGTTGGAATGTACATCAGTTGGACATTAAAACAACATTTCTAAATGGTGACTTGCATGAAGAAGTGTATGTTTTTCAGCACCGTGGCTTTATGCAGAAAGGGCATGAAAACTAGGTGTGCAGGTTAAAGAAGGCATTATATGGTTTAAAGCAAGCACCACGTGCTTGGTATGAGAAGATACATGCCTATCTGGTTGCACATGGTTTTGAGAACAGTCCAACTGAAAGCACCTTATATGTTAATCGTGCTAATGATGTGCTTCTGATCATTGTTGTCTATGTTGACGACATGCTGCTTACTGGTCCTATTGAGAAGCATATTGCTGATTTCAAGGCTGATTTGCATGCCTCATTTGAGATGTTTGATTTGGGGCATTTGCATCACTATTTGGGCATTTAGTTTATGCAAGTTGATGGTGGAATGGCTTTGTGTCAAATGAAATATATTGACACATTGTTGCAGCATTTTGGCCTTGAAGACTGTAAGCCTATTGCCACTCCTATGGAGATAGGTTTACGATTGAGCCTTCTTGATGCTGGAGATGCATTTGATGCTGTTCTCTATCATCAAGGTGTTGGATGCTTGATTTACTTATGCATTACTTGGCCACATATTCAGTTTGCTATCTCACAGATGAGCAGGTTTATGCATTGCCTAGGAGTCACGCATTGGAAGGAGGTTAAGCGCATCTTTTGCTACTTGAGTGTTACTCGGTTACTTGGGTTGTTTTATCCCAAGGGGGGATCACTATCGCCAGATTCGCATGCTTTTTCTGACTGAGATTGGGCTAGTTGCTATGACACTCGTGTGTCCACTAGTGGCTTTTGCTTCATGCTTGGTAGCTCATGTATATCTTGGTTGAGCAAGAAGCAGCCTACTGTGGCCACTTCCAGTTGTGAGGCTGAGTATAGGGCAACTTTCACAGCTACTGTTGAGTGTGTGTGGCTCAGATGCCTTATGGCTGATTTGGGTGTTGGTCAGTCTTCTGCCACCACCATCTTCACTGACAGTCAAAGTGCATTGGCAGTTGCAAGGAACCTTGTGTTCCATGCTCGCACTAAGCACATTGAGGTGCATTATCATTATGTAAGGGAGAGGTTCTCTGCTGGGGAGATCAGCTTGGCATATGTGCCCACGCAGGAGAACATTGCAGACCTTTTCACGAAGGCTCTGCCTAGGGAGAAGTTTCAAGCTTTCCGCAAAGCTTTGGGCTTACTTCCTATTGTGGAGTGATTTCCACATAGCTTGGCACTTCCTTATACATGAGTGCCAGCTCCTTGTTCACCGCATCACTCCCAGGGGGGATTTGTTGATATATTTAGGTAGTGATGTGTGTGAACACACCAGGACTGCCGGGGCACTTTTTTCCCTCTTTAGGAGGTTTTCCCCCCCCGGCTTGTATATATGCCTATTTCCCTAATGGGCTACTTATCTTTGTACATTCTCTAGTAATACATTGAGTATTGTGTGTTTGTGCTCCAAGCTTCTTCTTCTTCCTTGTGCTGTTCGTGTGCTTCCGCAGACGTCTAACTCCAACATTACAACTTGTAATTCTTCTCATCTCATACTCTCTCATACTTGCCCCAACGTTTTTACTTGTATATATAGGCATATATGTACAAGCTCATGACCATACAAAAGGTATAAGTGAGCTAACTATAAATTAATGTACATATGTATACAAGTCTTCATTTCCTGAACATACTCTATCTTCAATATTCAATTGTTGATCTTTTCTTCATCCTTTGACTTCAAGTATTTATCCAAAACATCAATTGGTGGTTGACTTGCACCAACAGCTCCCCCTTAATCATCAATTGAGGTTTTTTCTATCTTCTTTATACCTACCATGTCTTTAAATCTTTGTAGCTTTGGTCCATCCAAGCTTTTGGTTAGCATATCTGCAATATGATCTTTTGTTGAAGTATGTATGACTTCAATCTCCTTATCAATCACCTTCTTTCTTAAGAAGTGATACCGAATCTCAATGTGTTTAGTCCTGTCATGAAAAATAGGGTTAGCAGCTAGATACAATGAGCTCATATTATCTCCATGAGTAGTGAGTGTACTCTGAATGATGTCAAAAGTCTTCATGAGAGTCTTCAACCATATGACTTCCTTTGCAGCTTCAACCATACCTTTATACTCTGCCTCTGTAGATGATAAAGCAAGTGTGTCTTGCTTCTTAGAACACCAAGAGATTAACTTATCTCCCACATAACACAAGTATCCATATGTTGATCTCCTATCATCAGGATTACCTGCCCAATCTGTATCACTATATATCTTGATGTTTGTATTTGATGTAAAACCATAATACAAACCTTCTTTGAGTGTACCCTTAATGTACCTCAACACTCTTTGTCTTGCAACCCAATGTTCTTTCCTAGGACAATGCATGAATTGAGACGACACTCCAACTCCATATGATAAATCATGCCTAGTTAATGTAGCATAGATTAGACTACCAAGAGACTTTGATAGAGTTTCATATCCTTGAATTCTTCTCCTCCATATCTGCTCAATTTGTGATTCACCTCCATTGGAGTAGGTGCTACCCTGCAATCTTCCATTTTAAGCTTGATTACAAATTCTTCAAATACCTTTCTTGAGTCACATACACTCCATGTTGAGTATATGAGATCTCCATGCCCAAGAAATATGAAAAGTCTCCCAAGTCACTAATCTTGAGGCTTTGTATACCCTTCTCATCTGTACCTGTAAGGATTATGTCATCAACATATATGCACATATAAATGAACCCATCATCACTTGCTTTGACAAGCAAGCTACTATCAGCTTTAGATACTTGGAAACCAAGTTCCTTTAAGAACTTCATAAGTCTATAATTCCATGCCCTTGGGCTTTGTTTCAAACCATACAAAGATCTCTTGAGTTTACATACATATTCTGAATACCTTTTATCTTTGAACCCTTGTGGTTGCTCCATGAAAACATCATCTGAAATATCACATCTAATCGACATAATCTCCAACCTTTACATGCAGCAATGGCTATGAGTGTCCTGATGGTTGTCATCTTTGCCACAGGACTATAGGTCTCATCATAATCTATACCATATGTTTGAGCATACCCTTTCACAACAAGTCTACTTTATACCTAGACACACTTCCATCTGCATACCTCTTTGTCTTATAGACCCATTTGCATCCAATGATCTTCTGACTATTTGGTTTAGGAACCAACTCCCATGTCTCATTCTCCATCAATGCATCATACTCTTCCTGCATAGCTTTCTCCCAATTTTTCTTGCCTTTTGCCTCTTCATATGTAGAAGGGTCTTCATCTGCTTTCACCATGTAAGCATAATCTTTAGTAGTCAAAAAAGAAGTGTCATAGCTATACCTTCTAGGTTGCCATTTGTGTCTTGATGACCTTCTGAGTTCTCTTCTTGAAGTTTCTAGTTCATCACATTCTGGATCAAACCTTGGCACTTCTTCAACTTCAACTTATACTTCATTGTTCTCTTCTTCATCAAATATTTGAACCTTTGATTTTCCTTTCTTCTGATTCAAAACTTCTTCATCACCTGCATGATTATTGATTGTACCTGCATACCAAGTACCTTGCTCATCAAATGTAACATCCTTTGATACAAGGAATTGCTTTGTGTATGGACTCCACAACCTATATCCCATCTGCTTATCATCATATCCAATGAACACATACTTTTCAGCTTTAGGTTCCAATATATGCCTCAACTAAGATGGAACATATGCATAAGCCAAACATCCAAATACTTTGCAATGATCTAAGGTAGGTCTCTTACCCCACCAAGCTTCATATGGTGTCATACCCTGCAAAGCTTTACATGGTAACCTATTAACCAAGTATGTAGCTGTATTTACAACCTCAGCCCACAAATAATTTGGACAATTTTTCTCCTTCATCATTGATCTTGCAAACTCAAAAAGAGTTCTATTTCTCCTTTCTGCTACATCATTTTGTTGAGGAGAGTACCTACAAATAACTTCCCTTTTTATACCTACATTCCATAAGTAATCACTGAATTCATTAGAGAAATACTCTCCCCCTCCATCTGACCTTAGTCTCTTTAACTTTTGACCTGTGATTCTTTCTGCATACACATGATAATGTTTAAATGTATTGAATACCTCTGATTTATCTTTGATCACATATATAGTGATCCACCTGGTAGCATAATATCTTGAACCATTAATACTGAAATCTTTTGATGGTCCTAACACATCTGTGTGTACCAACTCAAGCTTTTCTGAATACATGAATCCATGCTTAGAATATGATTGCTTATGAGCCTTACCTAATTGACATGCCTCACATCTGTATGTCATATGTTGACCTGCAACATTAGGCAATCGAAGCACTGAACCATTGTTAACTGTGGAGCCTCTGTGGTGTCTCGAGGAGTCCCCTCACTTTTGGGGACTATCTGCACAAAAAACAAGATCACCTGATAGCTCGAACTTCGAGGTCGCATGGAGTTCTTTGTGATAATATCCGCCCAGCCGCGTACCGCCCTTCTTGAGTTATTACTCCTTAATTGGAGTGAGTACTGTGGCATCTCACATGAGTGCCACATGGCACTCATGTGTGTGCCCTTCTAATGGAGCCCAAGAGATGGTTCACACCATCTCTTCTATAAGGACTCCCTTCATAACATTTCCTACCCCTTAACTCCATTTTTGTCCTCAAAAATGGTATTGGAAGGTCTAGAAATCAAGAGGGTAGCACTCCCACTATATCCCCATGTATAGAAATACATGGTCCTGTCTCCGTGTTGTTTCCCATATCCTTCCCCTTAAGAAGACCCTTGGGAAGGTAGTCTAAAACTGGGAAACTGTTTCTGAAGGGTGCTAACCCGCTCCCATGTAGCACTATCTTCTGAACTATCTTTCCACTTTACTAAACACTATTTATACAAGTGACTTCTCGTTCGTTTCTCTCGAGTGCGTAGTATGTTCTCAGGCTCATGTGGAGTAGATTGAATAGAAATAGGCTCTACTACCTCACTATCTGGAATGAGGTTGTTAGATTCACCTTTTCTTAAGCCGGCTAACATGAAAAACTGGATGGATTTGACTATTCTCTAGAAATTGGAGCTGATAAGCCATCTTTCCTATTCTCTTAAGTATTTGGAAAGGTCCACAATACCTAGGAGATAGTTTTGGACAAGGTCCCGTCTTCATGGTTTCAGATCTAGATGGAACTCTAAGATAGACCTGCTCTCCTACCTCAAAGTTTATATCTCTCCTTTGAGGGTCAGCATAGGCTCTAGCTCTATCCTGAGCTCTCCTAATGCTGTCCTTAGCAAGCCTAAGCATATCATTCATCTCTTCCAAGAAGTCCTTTGCAGCTTGAACTTTTTCATTTTGCAAACCTACTGCATAAGGAGCTCTTGGCTGAAACCCATACATAAGCATAAATGGACTATGCCCAGTGAAGAGTGCTTGGCACTATTATATGCAAACTCTACTATAGGTAAGTACTCTTCCGAATTAGTTTGCCTTTCATTTAAATATGCTCAAAGCATATCCTCTAGGATTTGGTTAACCCTTTCTGTTTGCCCATCCGATTGTGGATGCTCGGCTGTACTCGTGCTAAGTTTCATATCCAACCTTTTGAAGACCGCTCTCCAAAAGTGGCTAGTAAACTTCCTATCCCGATAAAAAACTATGTCTAAAGGAAGACCATATAACCGGTATAGGTTCTCTACAAAGAGTCTAGCCAACTCTGGTGTCTTCACTGTAGTACGCGTTGGAATAAACCTAGCCATTTTGGTTAACCTATCCACAATTACCCTGAATGAGTCGTGCCCTCTTTGTGTCTTGGGTAATCCGACTATAAAGTCCATGGAGATACTCTCCCACTTCCCATTAGGAATATCCAATGGGTGGAGTAGTCCTCCAATCCTCAACCTCTTAGCTTTGTTGACTTGGCATTTATTGCACTTAAGCACATACTCTAGGACGTCCTTATGAAGTCCAGGCCAATAAAATTGCCTCTTAACAAGATCATAAGTCTTCTTAACTCCTGGGTGTCCCGCACTAGGTGTGTCATGACACTCATACAAAATATGCCATCTCATGTCAGTATCTCTAGGGACACACATCTTACCTTTGTATAACAGATATCATGGACACTGTAATTCTTCCACTTGAATCCTTCTTGAGTACCCGTCGATACTCCACCCTCACTGGAAACCTGTGTATCACGATCCCCATTCTCTATGGCTTCCCAAATCTCGAAATATGCAGGATCAAGCCTACATTTTCCTCTAATGGATGCAAGTAGCTCACTAGTGATCTGAGTAAAACTCAGTCCATTGAGCATATGCATGCGGCTAAGTGAATCAACCACTACATTAAACTTTCCCTTCTTATACCTAAGCTCATAATCAAATTCCTGAAGGGTCTCTGCCCATCGGGCCTTACGACCTTTAAGGTCTGTTTGATTAGAGAGCCACTTAATGCTCTCTTGATCAAACACTATCGTAACTTTGGCACCATATAAATAATGATGCCACTTCTTCAAAGCATGGACTATTGCATACAAATCCTTCTCATAGACAGAGTAATTCTTCTGAGCCGGTTCTAGTTTCTTGCTCTCAAAAGCTACTGGTCGACCATCCTGTACTAAAACCGCTCCTATAGCAAAATCACTCGCGTCATTCTCAACCACAAATGGTTTGTTGGGATCTGCTATATGTAAAAGTGGAGCTGTCGCAATTACTACTTTCAATTTTTCCATACTTTGTTTCTGTTCGTCTCCCCAATGAAAGGCTTTCCCTTTCCCTTTAAGCTGTTCCGTCATCAGGACCGCAATCTTGGCATAGTTCTTAATGAATCTTCGATAGAAACCTGATAAACCTAGGAAGATCTGCAGCTCTTCCAGGTTCCGTGGATGTGGCCATTCCATAATAGCCCTTACTTTTTCAGGATCCATCTGGATTCCATCCTGGGAGACTATATGCCCAAGGTATCTAATCGTCTTGAAAAATTCACACTTTGACTCCTTAGCAAAGAGCGAATTTTCCGTTAGCACTTGAAATACTTTTCTCAAGTGTTCCAAGTGCTCCTGTTCTGATGCACTATAGATCAGAATGTCATCCAAAAAGTCTACTACAAAGTATCCTAGATAAGGCCGTAAAACACTATTCATGAGCTTCATGAAAGTGGCAGGAGCATTGGTGAGACCAAAAGGCATCACCAAAAACTCATAGTGCCCATATCTAGTCCTAAATGCAGTCTTAGGGACATCCTCTGTCCTAATCCTGATCTAATGATATCCTGATCTAAGATCAAGCTTGGTAAAATACCTAGCTTGATGTAACTGATCAAATAGATCTTCCAATCTAGGCATTGGAAATCTATTTTTGATAGTTACCTTATTAAGTGCTCTATAGTCTATACATAATCTCATAGAGCCATCTTTCTTTTTAACTAGGAGCATTGGCGATGCCCATGGTGAGTTACTAGGTTTGATGAAACCTTTATCTAAATAATCCTGTAATTGCTTCTCAACCTCCTCATGCTGAGAAACACTAAGCCTATAAGGTGGTCTACAAATAGGGTTAGTGTCAGTAACAACCTCTATGGCATGGTCAATGTCCCCTCTCTCAGGTGGTAGCCCTCTAGGTAAGTCAGTGGGAAAAACATCTCTGTACTCAAACATAAGATCCTTAAAACTTTTAACCACACACTCTTGCAAAAAAGAATAGTAGAAAGTCCTGTTCATATTTACATTCCTAGCATGAAATTATACATCAGATGAGCTGTCTGTACAATGCTCCATATCATGACTATACAATAAAAACATGTCATGTAGATGCTGAGAATAACAGAGACTATACAACTCTAGTGATGAAATGAGAGGTGCACTAGGTACATCTCTCTCTCTCCTTGAATACAAACTTTACTTCCATTCTTTTCAAATTCGAGCGTGTTGTTTTGATAGCTGCGTTTAAGTGTATCTCCCAACCCCCATAGCCACTCTCTTCCTAAGACTAGATCTGTCCTTTCCATGTTCATAATTTGGAAGTCCATATAATCTATATAGTCCTGCATCTTGACTTCCAAATTGGATACCATAGTATCCCATATTCTTTTATCTTGCCCTTGCATCATAGATACAATGTATTTATGTGCACTAGGCTACTAGGGAATCTTTAATTTTTTGACCAAAGCATAGTTTATAAAATTATGAGTGGTAGAGTCATCTATCATGACCCGCACCCTGGTCCCATATACACTACCATGTAATTTGACTAGGTCATGTGGTCCAAACTGTGGTGACCACAATGACTGAGTCAAACAACAGGTGTGCTCTATATCCTCGTGCATCACCTCTACTCCCTTGCAGCTAGAGCTGCCATGAATAGGAAGGATCTGCACTAGGTGGACCGCCTTTTTGCCTTTTTCGGGGGCCGTACTAGACTCTGGTCCCTTTTTCTTTTCTTCCCCCTTCTTGAGTGGACAGTTCCACTATGAATGGCTAGGGGATAGGCACCTAAAACACAGGTTCTCTCTTTTGGCCTTTTCAAACTGGTCTGTGGATAATCTAGGCCCTTATGATCTTTGTTTTTTAATAAAAACTTTGTTTTTCCCAAAAGGCAACTTGTTCTTGAATTTATTCGTACTAAGAGGCTTGAGAGGCTGATCCGTCTCCATAGGAGTATACTGAGGACGGTTATGGTCCTCATAAATCTGTGCGTATTTGATCGCCTCCTCAAACGTCTTAGGCGCATTCCTTCTGACTTCCCTCTTTATGGCTTTGTCTAAGCCCCTAACAAACCCTCTGGTCTTCTGAAAATCATCTAAGCCCTTAAGTTTCAAGATGATCTCTCTATAGTGGGATAGATAAACTGAAAGAGGCCTACCTCTCTGAGTAATCCTATCCCACTCATCCCAATTCCTCTCCTCCTCATTCTCAGGAAGAAACTCTTTTAGAAAAAGAGTCTCAAACTGAGTCTAATCAGTAGGGATAGAGTTCGCCTCCTTAAGACTCATCCACCATTTATAAACACGCAGGCCGAGGGAGAGACTCGCCTCTAGCACACGATACTCAGGTGGGGTGCCCTTCAATTGATGCAAATCATGCCACTTTTGTAAAAAAGTGTAGATTGCATCCTTGTTCCTGTCTCGGTCATCTCCCGTAAAGGTAGGTGGCTTCAAGTCTTTCAGGAGGGGAGCTTCCCTAGAGATCTCTCCTTTGAGTTTACTAGGAAGAGAAGTCTCTTTCCTAGTAATCTCTAGAGGAATAGGAGGAGTGTCTCTTTCCTTCCTAGCTGGGAAAGAGGTGACAGTAGTCTCAAGTGAGATCATTTGAGACTTAAGCTGCTGTATAAGAGATGTGATGCTACCCAAATCTTTCTCTAATTTAAGGGTTTGCTCTTTCAAGTCTATGAATTGTTCACGAGTGACAAATTCATCTATAAGCTCTTCATAAGTATATTCTTCCTGTGAAGGCTCTTTTTCTTCGAAGTTCTTTTCTATTTCTTGCCTTAATTCTACTTCTTCCATTCTAGCATCAGGATCCTTTAGTTGCTCTTTAGGTGGAGAAGTGGTTTCAACTACTTGTTTGCCTTTAGTTTCCATGTTTAAGTTCCCTTCCCCCGTTTGCTAACTAGATTGTATGAAAATGAATGGAAGTAAAGTTCAAATATGCAAGAAGAAGAGAAATATATCACAAGAGCACTTCCCTGTTACAAAGTAGAGCTACATAAGCGAAATCCAAATGGTCCTTGATGGTTCAAGTCGCTGATTTTGAATCCTTGCTAGGCCCAAAAGAAAATTGGAAATGTCCGCTTGGTCCGTGGAGGTTCTAAACACCATAAACCATCCAAAACAATGCCAAAAACACGTGGGAAAAGCCCCAATCAGGCAAACTGAGTGAAACTGAGCAACTTCAGAGATGTAACAATCCTCACCAGTCCATGACTTGCTGCCCAGCACTTGTAGTTCAAGGATTTGAGACTATCCCAAGTCAAAAAAGTGGATTTGGAGTCCGGATGACGAAAAACTAGGCCCGGGAGTGGCCACCTAGTTCCTGCGAAAGCACTACAGAGAGATTTTGCTAGGGCAAATCTCATCCAAATCCAACACCGATGGTTTCTAAGCGAAGCTTAGGAGTGCAGCTTTGAAACGTGACCAAGAATTTTAAAGTCCGATATCATATGAAGAAGCTATGGTATGAAGAAGTCGGGTAGGTCAAGGGTAGGAAGTGAAAAAACTCATCTTCTTGGAGTAGTGACTTTGAGAAGCTCAAAACTGAGTGACTGAAGCCTTTTTGAATCACCCCAAAGCCCATAGCCCATCTCCACAACCCATATTACATAGATACATCATATTTTCCCCAAAAATTTAGCTCATAGCATCCTTTTAGCACTCCAAAACTCCTCAAAACTTCCGAAATTTTCATCCGCTTCAGCTTGAATTCTCAGTCAGCACAAAAGGAGAAAAGTCGAAATGCCTGTCGAATGGAGGCTTTATCCCATAAGTCCTGTGGAGGAGCTCATTTTCTCTCTATATATAAAGAAACACATGTCCATTGTTATCATCCACGAGGAGGGGATGAGAGACGTGAGCTCTCAGTTGCTGCGCTCTGTCCTGGGTTTCGGACGTCCATCCTTGTTGACCGTTTGACTGCGCGTCGGTATTACTCTGCCCGCCCATCGCCTGGGCTATGGTACCAATGTGGAGCCTCTATGGTGTCTCGAGGAGTCCCCTCACTTTTGGGGACTTTCTACACAGAAAACAAGATCGCCTGATAGCTCGAACGTCGAGGTCGCACGGAGTTCTTCGTGATAATATCCGCCCAGCCGCATACCCCCCTCTTGAGTTATTACTCCTTAATTGGAGTGAGTACTATGGCATCTCACATGAGTGCCACATGGCACTCATGTGTGTGCCTTTCTAATGGAGCCCAAGAGATGGTTCACACCATCTCTTCTATAAGGACTCCCTTCATAACATTAACCATATCCTTAATACCTCTTTCATTGAAATTGTTGGAACAAAGCAAATCCCAAATTGATGATTATGAAGAACTTGAAGAAAGTCAAGAATCAGAATGAAGCCAAAGAAGTCATTGAAGATATTGAATAGATCTCAGAATTGTAGCTTGTATACATATGTACATTACCGTAGCTCAGTGATGAGTAGCACCTCCTTTAATGTCAATCCGGGAAGACATGAGGATGGTATGAAGACCTCGAGCAAGTGAAGGCACAAATGTGTGAGTGAGAAGCACACAAACATGCACACACATACACACACATGTGCACACACAGCAAGAACAAAGAGAGTAAGACAATGGAATCACTTCTATTATAACCAAGTTCTCATACAAGCTCAAAACTACAAGAAGCTACCCCAAAAATGAGCTCTCTAGCTCTATTTATAGTTTTTGACTAGCTTTGGCCCTGTCCAGACCTAGTGTTCGGCCTAGTTAAAAATTAGGTTCCAAGGCTTATTTGAGGGTTCAAACGAGATCTAAAAAATATGAAAATTGGTAGGCAACTACTTCTAAGGCTCCTCAAGCTCGAGGACTCCTCGGCTTGTACAAAATGGAGCTACAAAAAGGGGAATGGTATTTACAACGGTTTTTAGTGATGAGAATCACTTTTAAAATGTGTAAGGATTGGAAAAAATTGATGGGTTGCCTCAGTGCTAGATCTGCATACATGCTCGTACTTGGCGTCTTCCCATATGATGCCAACAATCTCCCCCCCCTAGCGTCTGTCGCCTCTGACAGACCTCTGCTCCCCGGTTTGATCAATGTATTGCTGTAGTATGTTTGTTGCCAATTCTTGTTCTTTAATCCGCAGTCCCTTGACCAGGTCTCTCTGCAGGGCCTCCCAGTTAACTGCACCAGGCATGTCAGGTTGGGGTGTGGTGTAGAGCTCTGAGTGCATTGTCTATTCGCACGCGAACAGTTGGAGCAGATGAGTTGGGCGTGGCGCGAATACTTTTGAGTGTGCTTCCCAGAACCTGGTGGTGAACATGTCATCAAATGTTTGCTTGTAACAAGCAGGGAGATATCTTATTCGTGCATGCCACACATAAGCCACTCTGATACTCGGGGTTGTGCTCATATCATAAAGTAAATCATAGTTACCGTTGATGAAGCCCGAAATTGGCGGCTAAATATTACGTACATTTCGGAAGGTCTTTAACACACTTGCATCATGTCCAATATCTTGAGCATCATCTGTGCAGCGACGTCAGGCATGGGGTGGAGGCGTGGCATCCAATGTCTGATGGTAGCCATCATGTAAGCTACAGTAGGTGTGCCGGTTGGGGGTGCAATGGCGGGGTAATTGAGCCATTCTTTGCAATTGGCATTGTTCTTAACTTTGATGGCAAATGCCTTCCATGATCTTCTCCGTTGCACTGGCCCATAGCAATTGTTATACTTCAAGTGCATGGGCGCGTGATCCCATGTTCGTAACATCTCCGGATAGGTTTCCAATAACTTTTGCCTCCAGGTTGGTTGGAATATGTTCCCTTTGTGGGCGTCCTCTGGAATGTCCTCAAGTTCAAACTGGGTAGCAAAAGTAGGGTACTTGTTGGTTTTGCGTTTGATCTCGGCGTTGTAGTCTGCCAACATTACAAAATATGGTTTATATTGTAATTCGGAGCTGGTTATCAGTCGCCTGGTAGCCAAGTGCTTGAAATATTCCGATTGAAGTATGGTCTCTTCAATAGTCCTCATGGCCAACATCTGGGTGGAGATACGTTCCTCATGAGTTGTCCCCATTTATTCTACCTGTTTCATCCATGCCGACGGTGGCTCCTCATATGTGTCTTGTCCTTCCTCCGTGATGCTGCCTCCTGGAATGGGTTGAGGCTCGTAGTTTCTTCAACTGTTTCCTCCACTGGAATGATTACTGCTTCTTCTTCTATTGGTTGATCAGGCGGAGAGGGGGGTCTTTCATACTGTAACAGCTTGATCTTTAATTCTGCCACTTGTTGTCATAACTCAAGTACCTCATTGGTCGTTGTTGATTGAGGCTCTGGTGAAGTGGCAGCATTGACCATCTTTTTAGCTTCTGATGGTTGTGGTGTATGCGCTTGGGATCTTTGTAGCTCTTTTACTTGGTCAGCCAGCCGATCATGTGCTTTTAAGAGGTTGGCATAGGTTTCCAAAATTTGTTGTATGCTTTCTGAAGGGACGGCCTGGAAGTTAGCAAGGTCGATGGGTGCCCCTGGAGTATTTTCTATGGCGGCTTCAAGGTTGTCTTGATTTTGTTGCTGTAATCTTGTGTTTTCTTCTTGTGCAGCCACTAGGTGGCGTCGGAGTAGAGCCATGTTTCATTGTAGTCTAGCATTACGGGCTAGTTGATCTCTGAGTTGTTCTTCCGTTGCCCTAGTCGTCTCTGTATGTTTGGCTTCCAGCTCCACCTGGGATTGTATGAGGGTGGTCACTTCATGTTGTAGTGCTGTATTACTTAGCTCCAAGGCATTGACACGTGCCTGGAGTTGAGCCGAGAGATTGCACAGCTCTGTGTTATTTTCTTCCAGTAATCTATACTCTTGCTTAAGTTGAGTGGCCGCTTCGAACATGGTGTCTAGTGCATGACTAAATGATGTGGATGCAGGGGTAGAGGTGGAAAATGCAAGGGTTCGGGAAATGGGGAGGGAAAAAGTGGGTGTTGTGCCTACTGTGGTTGGAAATGGTGATGTGAGTGAATTGATATGTGATGATGTTGGAACAAAAGTGGGGGTGGGTGGTGTTGTGGATGGTGAAATGTCCATGGGATCGGACGTGATTGTGTGTGTTGTGTGAATCGTGAATAAGGGAATGGTGGGCGGTGTGTTAGTGGTGGGTGTGAATGTGGGTGAGGTGTGCTGGGAAAGGGAATTTCTCTTATAATCATCAATTTGTCGCATCATATTAACAAGGTTTGCCAACAATGGAGGTAGGGTGGCTTGTGTTGGTTCTGAGGAGGTGAAGAGGGGCTCAATGGTCTGAGGTTGGGAAAGAGGAAATGTAGTGGTGAGGGGAAATGTGGGTGTTAAGGTCTGGGTAGGGGGATGTGTCTGCCCAAGAGCTGGTTGGAAAGAAGGGTGACCTATGATGGTTTGAGGGGTGGCAGGATGACCTATATGATGTTGGGAAGATGGACCTGCAATGATAGAGGTAGGGATAGGTAAGGATGACAAAATGATGGTGTGTGATATAGGTTCACTGAGGGTGGATATTGGTTGCTCAAGAATGCTAGCAATGAGGGGTTCGGTGGGCTGAATGGGAGGTGACGGTGGAGATGTAATCTGTATATTTACATCTGGTTCATCAAGGTTAGTTGGGCTGGCCATGTGAACATCTTCTTGATTGGTGGCATGGAAGGCGGTAGAGACTTCCATTTGAATCATCTTCCCCCTTCGTGGTCGTGTATCGATCCTTCGTTGATTGTATTGAGGAGGGTTGCGATGTAACATGATCCGCATAGCTTCTATAATCCCATATGTCTCCGCCAAAAGGTTCAATGATTCCACAAAATGGGGATCCGCGTTCTCTGCTTGAAGCATTTGATTCACCATCGCTCTATTTGCCTCCTCTGATAACTTATGTCTCTTTTGTACCTGCTTGATCGTTTTGTAGAGCCGTTTGAGTTGGGCCGTGTAGGCAGGGGCCTCTTCCTCACTTTCTTTTGATTCATTCCTCTGCATCTCTTCCTGCCCATGTGTCCCTCCCTCCTGTGTTTGTTCTGCCTCATCTTCCCAATGCACCCTTCTAGCTGCACTATGTGCCCGTCCTCTCTGGGATGATGATTCGGGGCCGTCCGTGTCTGAGAAGAACTCACTCTCAAATAAGTGAGCTGTCTGCAAGAAGCTTTCAAAGTCAAAAGATGGGTCTTCTGGCAGTGGAGCCATGGATGCAAACTCCACATCTGTGGGTAGTGGGGGGGCTGACGGAGTGGGTTGTACCATGCTTCCTGATTGGGGTCCTTGAAGATGGATTGTGAAAGGGGCTACTTGTTCTTCTTCTCTACTGGAGGCTTCTGTGTTCACGAGGAATTAGAACCTGTGAAAGTGATCCACGCATTCTTTTAGCGGGTTGAACCCCTGATTTCTGCCCCTGAAAGAATTCCAATTGTGAGTACTTGAGGGCTCGTGCAATTGGCACATCATAAGCAAGGCATCTGTAGATGATTCTTGTAATGGCGTAGTAGCCATTCAAAGTAGGCTTCCTCACTCCTCGCTTGCCTGCTTCATATAACTGATTAAGGATCCATACTGGCATTTTCATAGGTAAGCTCCCGATCTCTGCTAGGTATAACCCATACCAGATCTTCTTATGAGGCTGGGTGAACCGGTCTTGCACTGGAAATGCGAAGTGTTGAAGGCACATCCGTAATGGTATGGCGATGTTGGGGGTGAGAGCACACATTTCTTTTAACTTCTTGATTTTATTGTTCTTCATAGACTCCGATATCAAAGGGTCTCGATCGGAAGGTACATGGGTGCCATACATCTGAAGGGCTTCCCTGATTAAAGTAATATCCAACTCAAACTTCTTCATTTCCTCCTAGTTTGATAGAGAGGGCACCAGGAATGTGCCTGAATGAACTTTATCTCCTGTCGCCTTCAGTGTGGCAATCAAGTAGTAGCACCTCAGAAAATCAGGTCTAGGCAAAGCTGCACTAAAATAATCTTGCAACCCCGCTTTCAGCCAAATATCTTGAAGAGGAGCTGCATTCTGTAAGGTTTCAAATTCTCTTGAGAAGAATTGAAATGTCCACCAGACTCCTCTGAATTCCAACTTGGACTCCCAGATGTGGTCCGCATCTCCCAAATCTCCTGGCATCTCATTGAACCAGTGAGAATGCCCCTTTACTCTTTCTGTTAGGCCACTTGGTGGATCTGAGATAGGAATTCTTCTCACATTCAAAAGCTCTTCAGGTCTTGCTGTCAGTAGAGCTTCCACAGGCATGGTATCCCAATTGCTTTGAGTACTAGTGCCCGCCTGGGAGCTTGTTCCTGCTACAGCTACCATGACACTTCTGATGCTTATCTGCTAAAGAAGAAAGGCACATTAGTGTTGCATAGGAAACAGGATGTAATGGTGTTCCCTCCACAATACTAACATGACAATCCAGATGGTTAGTGGTTAGAGGTGAAGTGTTTGTGATAGATGTGAGTGATGATTAGAGGTTAGTGTCATCCTAGATGCATACTTTGGTTATGCAATGGACTCAAAATGCACCTATATCAGAGTGGATGGATTTACAAAATTGGGTCAGGGGGTTTGATATAGGGTTTAGTTCGCCAAACTTTAATCGAGGATTCGTAGTTCTTAGAGCTAAGGACAGGTAAAGATTTATGAGCGAGATTGTGCTGGATTTGGGACCTTTTGGGTACCCATTTCCAGACAGTCCTAGGTTTGACTGAGTGTGTGTTAGTATGGGATTTAGGTAGAGTTCCTGAGTTGTTTGTCAAGAGGACTTGTGAGTGTTGAATTATGCCCGTGACTAGAGTTGGAGCTATTTGGGCTCGAAAATAGGCCTTGGGCACCCATATCTGTCTAGCATTGGGGCTAGCCTTCATTGACCGCTTAGGGACCCAAATAGACGTGGTATGCCTAGGAGGTTGCCTAGGGTACTCCTTCACTTGTGTCCTTGATGGTGTGGCTTGTTTTGTGCCTCCTCGAGAACCTGTTACTAGAGCTGTGGGTTCTCCATCCTTGCGTATCCAGATCTGCTTCGTGCCACGAGGTACTCCGTGTTGCACTGGTTGGCACTCCTGCTTCTTGATCAGCGGTCTCCTTCGTGTCGTGTGATGTTTGGTCTGCATGTTTAGAATCTTCTTTGGAACAGCTGGGAACTCCTCATTGACTCCTGTACCTTCGGTAAGATTGATCATAGATCCAGTCTTGACATAGAACTTTGGACAAGAACAGCATCGTTATCTTCATGTGGATTCCTGGAGAGACCAGGAGTTGGTGCCTTTCCTAATGGTTTGAGTGCTTGATTTTCTAATTCAATCGTAAGATAGTTTTGGCCTACCCATGCCTGAAGAAGTCCACTTCTTAGGTTGAGGTTGACTGCGTGATCATAGATCCAGTCTTGGCCCAAGACAAGAGGTTCGGTAAGATCCTCGTCTTCACATACTAGCACTTTTGCTGGCATTAGGACCTCTTGAATGTAGAGGGGAAGCTCCACTTCTCCCATGCAAGGGGTTTCAACTCCTCCTAGCCCTATGAGATATGCCTCTAGGGGTTTTACCTCCAATTGCAATTGTTGGCAATAAGATAGCCGAACTGCACTAGTGGCGGCTCCTGAATCAATTAAAGCTCTCACGGTCCTTGCACTCTCTCCTTGTCCTACTTCTAGGGTCACAAAAGGTCGTCGATCAACTATCTTATGGGACTGTTCACCTGAAGCCTCGCACATGGCTATGTGATAACCTAGAGCTTCATGATTGTCAGTCATGGCTTGTTCTCTACCTTGTCTTCTCAATTTCATTCGTCGGATGCGTTCTAAAGCTTCTGCTTGTGCTTCTTCTCAAATTCTTTTTTCCTCTTCCTTACGTTTCTTTGCAGTATTGAGCCGATTGAGCATTTCTTCAGTTAAGGGTTCTTGATATAACTTGACTCTGCATCCGCTTATGTAACTTGGTAGTACGTCACCTTCTAGAGTGGCTAGTTGTACTGCTCCACTTGTGGATATCCTATTGATAATCATTGGTCCATAGCCTCTTTTCTCTAGTTTCCGTGCGTGTTGCTTCAATGTGTAGACTAGGACTAGATCTCCTGCTTTCAAGCCTTTATTCTTCACGTGTGTATCAAAATACGCCTTTTGCCTCTTCTTGGCTGCATAGATCCCTGCTGCAGCTCTCAATTGTGTCTCACCTAAACGTTCGAGATCAAAGATTCTAGAGGAGAGTTCATGGCCAATCCAATCATGCTCTTGTGCTACCTTCAATGTAGGTATCAAAAAATCCAATGGTAGCACCGCGTTCTGGCCAAACACCATCTGAAAGGGTGTGGCTTGGAGTACCGTTTTATAGGCAACTCGGTATGCCCAAACAGCATGGTGTAGCTGTTTGTCCCAATTAGAGCGTTTGTTATTCACCAATTTAGTCAGCACATTGCATAAGATCTTATTTGTGCTCTTAGCCTAACCATTAGCTTGTGGATGATAGGGAGCAGACTTCTTATGTATCACCAAGAATTCTTGGAGAAGATTTTCTATGACTTCATTCAAGAAGTGTGTGCCTCTATCACTCACCAACTCTATTGGCAATCCGTACCTCGTGAACACATTTTCAAATAAGAACTTTGCTGTTGTTTGAGCATCATTTTTTGTAGTGGCTTTCACTTCTACCCACTTGGTTAGATAGTCTGTGGCCACGATGATATACTCAGCATGTGAACCCTTAGCTGGGGGATTAATAGGACCCACAAAGTCTATTCCCCACTTAGAGAATGCACGTCCACCCATCATAGGCTTCAATGGCATCTCATCCTTGCGTATGGGATACTGGGTTTGCTGACAAACCTCACACCTCTTCACATAGGTATGTGCATCCATGTGAAGGGTGGGCCACCAAAATCCTGCAAATAGTATTGCCTTGATCACCCTATCTAGACCCAAGTGTCCTCCTGTTACACCTTGGTGAGCAGTCTCTAATATCTTGAGGTATTCGCTCTCATGAACACACAGTCTTAGGTAACCATCTTTACCACGTTTGTATAAATGATCGCCAATAATTGTGTAATCCAAGGCTTCTTTTTCCAAACTTCTTTGTCTGGCCAAAGTCATATCTTGAGGGAATGTTTTCGTCCTCAAGAAGGCTACTAATGGTTCACTCCAATCTGGCACTAAAGACACTCGATAAAGAGTGGCATGTTCCACTGGTGGTTTAGTGCAGCAGATTGGGCATTCTTTGCACATTCTATGGGCATCAACTTCCATGGTTGGCCAATGCACTCCTAGTCTCCTCAGGGTCTGTAGGGTTCGTTGTTTTGAGTAGTGTTGCTCTAATGCACCTACATGTGCTAATTGCAACCACTTAGCGTACTCGTCCTCTTCCACACAACAGACCAATACTCCTTGCTCCGTATATTTGTACATACTTCCTGCCAGGATATGATACTTTTGAGCTCTTACTATCTCTCTATCTTCTGTGTGCATTACCGGGTGATTAGGACCGTATGTCAATACTGGCACTAATGGCTTAGCCCACTGCGGTACCACTTCCAAATTAAACAAGTAAGCATCAGGTAGGTCATCTGACACTCCTTGTGGGGCCTCTCCTGATGTGAGCCTTGAGAGATGATTTTCTCTCAAATGAGTCTTGCCTTTTCTCACCACTACCTCAAAGTCGTATTCCATTAGTAAGAGGAACCATCTTACTAATCTACCTATATTGCATGGCTTGTTTACCAAGTACAACAGAGCTTGATGATCAACAAAAAATTTAAACTTATTTGCAAGCAAATAGTGTCTAAACTTTTTAACTGCGTATACCATGCCTAACCCCTCCCGTTCAGTGGTGGTATAATTTCATTCAGCTGCATTCAGTTGTCTACTGGCATAGGCAATTGGAAGATCCATATTACCTTCACCCGTAGGTTGTGCTAGCACGCATCCAATTGCATAATTGGATGCATCTACATGGACATGGAATGGCTTATTCCAATCTGGTGTGGTCAAGATTGGTGCTGAACACAATCTTCATTTGAGCTCCGTGAAAGAGTTATCACACTCATCAGTCCACTCAAAGTTAGTTAGAAGGGCATACAGAGGCTTTGCAATGACAGCATACATGTGAATGAACCGGTGGTAGTAACCACAATGCCCCATGAAGGCCTGTACCTCCTTGACATTCCTTGGCCTAGGTAGTTCTGCAATGGCTCTCACTTTCTCCTCGTCAGTGGATATGCCGTTCTTTGACACTGTGTCCTAGGATCTTGCCTTGCCTGACCATGAAAACACACTTTTCTGGGTTCAAGCAGACTTGATATTCTCTACATTTGTCAAAGATTTGCCTGAGTTCGGTTATATGAGTCTGTCTAATGTTGGAATGAGCGCATAGATCATCAACATAGACTTCAAAATTCTTCCTCAAGAACTCTTTAAACACGCAAAACATCAATCTTTGAAAGGTAGAAGGTGCATTGATAAGCTCGAATGGCATTACCCGAAAGGCAAATATGCCCCACTCTGTGGAAAAAGCCGTCTTATGTTAATCTTTTGGTGCAATGGCTACTTGATTGTAGCCAGAGAACCCATCTAGGAAGCTGTAGACTTCCTTGCCTGCTACCCTTTCTAATAGATGCTCGGTGATAGGAAGCGGATAACTATCCCTGATAGTGGTTGCGTTAACCTTCTTCAAGTTAATGCATACACGTAATTTGCCATTCTTTTTGGGCACCACTACAATGGGGGATACCCATTCAGTATGCTCAATTTCATAGATAAATCTAGCTTCAACCAAGCGATCTATCTCTTCCTTGATCTTGGCCGCATAGTTGTCATTGTATGTGTATGGATTTTGCTTAGAGGGCCTAGCCTCTGAAGTCATGGGGAGCGTATGTGAGCATATGTCAGGGTCTACACCCTTCAGGTCCTTGTAGCTCCAAGCGAATACGTCTCGATACTCCCTTAGCAAAGCTATCAGCTCTTGCTCTTCTTCTTCCGTCAGGTCATGTCCTATGTAGGTGCATGATTCTTCTCCTTCTTCTACGGCTACAACTATTTTCTTAGTAGTTTCCTTGCTATCATAGGCCTCTCCTGATTGTGCCTCACGTTTAGGCATTCTTACCATGACTCTTCTATCTTCTATCTCATACTTCTTGAAATTTTCTGGCACCTCAACAAACAAGGACTCCTCTTCCTCCGGTGTGGCTTCTTTCTTCTTTCTTTTCTTTCCTTCACTCTTGGTGGTCACTTGTGTGGTTAATCTCACCTCATTCATGAGCTCTTCATGTCTCTGAGGGTGAACTTCTACCTCATAGAAGTATTCTCCCTCTGATGCAAACGGTGGGTCCATGATGATTGACTCTAGGTCGGAGTCACTTGCATCCTTAAATGCATCAGGGCTAGGTTTGCATTCTTCTAACACTGCGTCTCTCATGATCGGTTCTATTGAAAAGAATGAAATGTCATAGCCATCCTCATCACAGTGGGGTGTCCATTGTTCTTCATTGATGGCTACATCCATTGTTGCTAAAATTTCAGCCCAGCCGTGAGGCTCAAATTCTTCGTCAGGAAAAACTACCGGTGCATAGGCTGTGTCTTGAATTGATCTATGGGTTTCTTTTGCACCTACCTCTCTGGCTTTCTCTCTCTTCTCTTCTTCTACTGCTACCTTACACATCCATAAGTGAGTGTCTTCAGGCATCCATGAGGATCCGGATCCTATGGAATGCACAGACTCAATCTCATCTTTGGCTCTATGGATGGGATTCCATTGAATAGGCGGTACGTCTCTATGAGAGTAATCCTTGAGATTGACTTTGGTTGTAACACCTAAGTGTTGCAAGTATAAGGAATTGGTTCCCCAATCCTGTACCACTTGCAATTGCCACATAAATGGCCTTCCCAAAATCATCTCGTAGGCTTGGTTTTTGCTAAAGTCGCATATAGCAAAAGTATGCTCAAACTCAACACCACATGTAGTGAGAGTTATTCCTTCTAGCAATCCTAAGGGCCTTTCAATGTGACCATCGGACATCTGCAATTTCATTCTCATTGGCCTGAGTGCTGGCTTGCCCCAACGCTTCCATAAGGAAGTGGTAGCAATTGCAACTCCTGCACCTGAGTTCAAAATTGCCTTGGTTGTGTATCCCTGATGGGTAACTGGTAGATAGGTATTTCCTTCCTCTCCTTCACTCATGTCTCCTATCTTATCCAAGGGTATTTCTGGTACTGTTCTGTGGGATCCTACGTGGGAACGAGATTTGGTTAAGTTTGGCACTTCTTTGGCTACGTGTTTCCACACTTCTGGCTTAACTTTGAGTAGCTCTTCTAAAGTGAGATTGCACTGCACTTTAGTGTTTTTTACTACCTCAGTATTCCTAGGTATGATCGAATCTTCATTTCTTATCATGACCGTGGGCGCTCTTATGCATGTTGACTTAGTTTCCCATGGGCCTGTGAAATGTGGTAACTCTTGCAAGGAATTAGACTCAAATTCTAACCTCTCATGAGGGTGGGAACTTTCCTGTTCTTCATAGATAGAAGGGATGTCCTGTGGGAATTGATCATGTGTGTCATCCACAAGTTCAATTGGAGGAGGGACTTCACTTTCCTTTGCCCACTTCTCTTCTTGAATCTCTCTCAGGAACTCTGGTGAATACCTATTCATAGAAGAAGAAGTGTCTGGTTCAGTGGAGTTAGGCACATAAGCTTCCTGGGGAGGAAATCTTATTCTATCTCTTGCACTCCCCTCAAGCTGGGGGGAGGCTCCTTTCCCAGACTTTGCAAGTAGCCTTTCCAATCTATCTAATAGACCGTCAAAATGCAATGGTGTTCCAGTGGAGCTAGAGCCATTGAACAAGCGACTGGCTTCAAACATGGCTTGCGCCAATTCGACCATCTTAGCACAAAGCTTTGTTCTCTCTATTTCTAGATCGGCTCTAGGGTAACATTTGTCATGATCTGTCACGTTTGGCCCTTCCTGGATTCTGGCCTGATATGCTTTAAGCATCATGTCTAGATCCTCAGGAGTGGGATCCGCTAGGACTGATCCTACTCTGGGTGGTGGGTGGGTTACGTGTGGTGGATTAGAATGTTGGGGAATGGAAGGTGGTGGGTTGGGGGAGGATGGAAAGGGTGGTGGTGGGGTGGTGTGAGAGTGGTTTTGAGATGTGAGTTCGCTTATCTTTGCTTTGGTTTCTCTCAAGCTTTCTTCAAGTTTGCTCATTTTCTGTGACCATTGTCTTTTCATTCTCTCCCGGCTATCTCTCCATGCTCTTGTCCTTTTCTTGGTTATACTCTCTGTCTCACTAACCTCAGAACTCTTCTCCTGCCCTACTCCTAGAGTCTGCTGCAAGGCTTGAGCTCTAGTGACCACATGCACGGGGGCGGCGGAAGTTATACTTCCCTTAGAGTCTACCACTAACCCAATGACGTTGATAGGAGTGATTTTAGGCATGTTATTAGGGTTCTTTGGGCAATCTCGTAAGAGATGCTCTTTTCCGCAGTCTTGACAGAAACCCTGAATTGTCACTGGTTGGGGTTGTGTAGGGGCAGACAGTGGGCAATCACGTATAAGGTGATCTCCCTGGCATCTGAAGCATGGTCTTCTAGGAAATGGGGGCCGTACCTGCCTAGGTTGAGGTCTAGAGTTTGGGTTTGTGTACATGACATTAGCATACTCAGGCTCCCCACTATTTTCACTTGGGTCTTCATGATAGTATGACTCGTTATGCTCGGGTGACTGCATGTAGTAAGCCTGTGGGCTATCAATATGTGTGGAATCAAAACTATGGTCACTTGGATCATTTTCTGATAGCAACGGTGTGACTGGGACTATGGCTCTATTCAGATTTTCTTCAGCACATGCATATTTCACTGGGATCACATTGGTTGGAGCAGGGGGTTGCTGCGCTAGGACTGGTTGAGGTCTCTGTTGCCCTTGATAAGGTGGCTGATAAGATTGTTGTGGTCTGCCGTATTGTTGTGGTGGGTACTGATTCTGGTATCTACCTTGCTGTGGATATGGCTGAGGGTAATTTTGCCTGACAGTTTGTTTGTTATAAGGGCAGTCTTGTGCGGTATGGTTGGTGTACCTTCGCTCTATGGTGCAGTACTGGCTACTAGGATTCACTTGGGGTTGGGCCATAATAGGACAAACACTTGCCATATGGTCACCTCCACAAGTATAGCACCTCTTGACTGGGGCAAATCTTGGAATTTGTTTGCTAGAGACACCTAATTTTTGAGCTACCTTCTCTGCAAGTTCCTCAATGGATGTGGATTGACCAGATGTGAGGCTACTAGAGCTATCCGAATCCTTATAGATTTTTGATAGTTCTAACTCCTCGCCTAGATTATCCTCAATGTCTATGCACATGAGCACACACTCTTCTATAGTTCTAGGGTCCTTCAGATACACATATGACCTGAGCTTGGTGCTCAACAATCCATCTAAGAACAAAGCCACTTGCTTGGCTGGTGTGGGTAACTCAGGCATTGGGCACCTCTCTAGGTATTGCCTAAACCGTCTTCCTGCTAGTCTGACCGTCTCTTGAGGTGTTTGCTTGAAGCTATGAATTAGTGAGGAAGTGTTGTGCCTTATGCCACTCTTAGAAAACTCAATGATAAATGCCTCTAGGAGCTGGTCTATGTTTCTGAAATGCCTCTCGTTCAGTGGTTGAAACCACGTAAGGGCAGTGTTCCTAAGGGTTAGACCAAAAGCATTATATTGTGTGAATAGGTCCTCTACCTGTTCAGCTTTCAAGACTTGCCTAAATTCTGCCACATGGTCATAAGGGTCTCCAGTGCCATCAAAGTAATTCTTCATGGACTTCACCAGTTGTGTTGGTCTCAGAGCCCTAGTGTGTTCTTTAGGCCTTGGCAAAGGGAATTCATCAGCATTTCTCTGGTTCCTTGGGTCTCTAGGTCTCTCGGTTTCTTCCCTATCTATCCCTGTTCTCATCCTTTCTCTTCCTAGGGAGTTGGCAAAGCTTACCTTAGGTCTGTCTCTACTCCTATCTCTTTGAGCTCCATGAGCTTGGGAGGTCCCAACTCCTTGGTGACTATAGGACACATTAGACCGAGGTTGGGGAAAAACAAATTCACCCTTCCATGTATAGGCATGTCTGCCATGCTCGGTGACCATGAAGATCCTCTCTGATGTATTGTCTAGGTAGGTTACTTTGCTTGGGCTATCAGGGTTTTTAAACTCATAGATTGTGAGAGTACTTACTTCCTGAGGTTGGGCAGGTTTATATCTCCAAAAAGCCTCATCGGTTTCTCAGTTTAAAAGCAAAAAACAAGAACACACACTCGCTCTCTCTCAAACTCACACAAAACAAATGAGGGAAATGATTTGGAAGTGGGAATATAAGGTGGTAAAGGAGATGAAGATGGAGATGGAGATGGAGGAAAAACAAGAAATTTACCTACTACTTACCATTCCAACGCGTCCTCTCTACGTCTTACCATCACACGCTCGTCCTCAAAGCTCGAATCCCCGGCAACGGCGCCAAAATTTGGTGTAGCTCAGTGATGAGTAGCACCTCCTTTAATGTCAATTCGGGAAGACATGAGGATGGTATGAAGACCTCGAGCAAGTGAAGGCACAAATGTGTGAGTGAGAAGCACACAAACATGCACACACATACACACACACGTGCACACACGTGCACACACGGCAAGAACAAAGAGAGTAAGACAATGGAATCACTTCTATTATAACCAAGTTTTCATACAAGCTCAAAACTACAAGAAGCTACCCCAAAAATGAGCTCTCTAGCTCTATTTATAGTTTTTGACTAGCTTTGGCCCTGTCCAGACCTAGTGTCTGGCCTAGTTAAAAATTAGGTTCCAGGGCTTATTTGAGGGTTCAAACGAGATCTAAAAAATATGAAAATTGGTAGGCAACTACTTCTAAGGCTCCTCAAGCTCGAGGACTCCTCGGCTTGTACAAAATGGAGCTACAAAAAAGGGGAATGGTATTTACAACGGTTTTTAGTGATGAGAATCACTTTTAAAATGTGTAAGGATTGGAAAAAATTGATGGGTTGCCTCAGTGCTAGATCTGCATACATGCTCGTACTTGGTGTCTTCCCATATGATGCCAACAATTACATATGAAAACTCTTGTACTATGAGTTTAGATGATCGTTAGAATGATAAGGAATAATGTAATAGACGTGGGATGAGTCTATAATCATATGTATATAAGTCAATGATGTAAAGAAATGAGTGAGAGAGTCATTAGAAGCCAAGTGCCCATGAGATAGATGTGTAGAGTCACCTTCAGGAGTTAGCATCGAGTCTTTCTCTGATTTCTCTCAGCTTGATCATGTGGATCAAGGAATCTTTTGTACCTAGAAGCTCATCAAGACATGTTCAAAGTTTCATGGTCTAATTCCTTTCAGGCTGTGTGTATGATCAATAGGAACATGTATATGTAAAGCCTGCAGGTAGACCTCTCAGAGTCACACACTTTTTCATGTCAATGTTTTGCTTGGATCTCAATGCACAATGTAAAGTTTTTGATGAATGAGCATTCAAAATCTAAGTTAGAAGGTAAGGAAGCTATGGCTAAAAGCATTTAGCAAAATGAGACTTGTGCTGTGAGAAATCAACCTTAGAAGTTGACTATGTCAAAGTTGCTTATTCAAGAAGATAATTTTTGACATACCTTTGAACTTAAAGATCAAATTAAAGTTTTAATGATTCTTTTGAAGGTTTAATGGTTGATATGATTGCCCAAAGGTAGCTTGAAGATATGTGCATCATTGGATTGAAGAAATTTGAAGATATGTGCAGGTAATGAAGTCAAATCCAGAAGCAGACTTCTTGAAGAAGAAAAATTTTCACTCAGAGAAGTGATAGTGAAGAACTTGATAAATTAAGGTAACATTTGTGTAAAGGTTGGTCTATAACTGATATAGAGGTGATCTTAAATTAGTATAGATCAAGCATTTGGAGATTTAGAGGTCTCCAGCAGTGGTATTAGAGTAGAAAATCAAAACAAGGTGAAGAAGAAGTAGGGAGAACCTCGACTGTTGCATATATCAAAGATCTTGTAAATTGAAGGAGCAAAGAGTAAAGTTTGGAAGAAAACCTGAAGAAGAAAAAAGCACGAGCTAAAAGGATCAAGAAGGATTAAAGCTTCATATCAAAGGTACATTATATTACCATAAATCTTAGTAATTGCAGACACAGAAGATCAAAGATGGGAGAAAGCTTGTAGATTGATAAGCCAAATAGGGAGAACTATCCAGCTTGGTCCATGAGGATGGAGGCACACCTCATGAGCAAAGATTTGATGGCATTCATTACAGGAGAAGAAGAAAAGCCTGAATTTGAAGATCCTAGTGTTCCAACTAGGGAAGAGCTTGCAGATTTAAAGAACTGGATGAAGAAGGATGCTCAAGCTAGGAGCATCATTTACATGGCTATAAATGATTATCTTCTACCTCATATTAGAGGATTAGAAAGTGCAACAGATGTGTGGAATGCTTTGTAAGAGCATTTTCAAAACACAAACAAGTCAAGGAAGTCCTCATTATGGGCAGAGCTCACAACCTTCAAGAAGAAGATCTCACAATCAATTTTTGATTATGTGTCAAGAATGAAGGATATTGCAGATAGCTTGGGAGCAATAGATGAAGATATTGAAGAGGATAAGTTGGTAAGACAAATACTTACGGGTATGAGAGGAGATGAGAAATGGAAACCTTTCATATTATCCATATAATTGTCATTAGATCACTTTACTCCTGATCTTAAGCAATTGCTAGGACACATGCTAGCTTTTGAGCAGGACATTAAGGGAGATAATGATAGGAGTGCAAGTCAAGCTATGTACTCCAAGGACAAGAAAAAGAATGGCAAAGGGAAGCAGTCAATTGATGATGATCTGTAAGCCAAGCTAATTTCACAAGAGGAAAAATGAATTCAAGAGGTAAAGGAAGGGGAGGTAAGAATAAAGATAATGTTAGAGCTTGTTGGATTTGTGGCAGAACAAATCATTTGGCAAATGATTGTTGGTATAACAATCAAAATGGTGGAAGTCATAATCAGAGCTTCAATCAGAGAGGTAGAGGAGGCAGAAATCAAAGAGGTAACTTCAGAGGAAGAGGTGGTAGGACATCATATGCTAGAGGAGGTGGAAGAAGTTTTCAATCTCAGTCCTACAATAACAACTATTATAATTATGCATCAGATCAGAAGGATGACATGACTCTCATCTTGAATGCAACACATGAAGCAGTAGGAGAAGATCAAAGGGTGTTCTATATTGACTCAGGATGTAGCAATCATCTGAGTGGCAACATATCATTGATGACTGATATGGAAGCAAAGGTGAATGGACATACAGTTCAAACAAGAGATAACAACAAGCATAAAGTGGAAAGCATTGGATCAGTAAAGACAAAGAGTGGAAGCACACTCTTAAGCAAGGTACTTTATGTTCCTACTATTCCTAAAAACTTAATAAGTGTAGGAAAAATTGTGGAGAAGGGATATGAAGTCAGATTCACAAATGATGGTGTTTATGTGCAAGATCCAAATCAGGAATATAGAAGCATCATTGCAGGTCAAAAAGAAGGAAGACTCTTTAATCTCAAGGTCCAAGGTAATGTGGGACATGACCCAAACGAAGTGGGATACTATCCTAGTTGTGGTATATAGATTAAGCAAGATGGCTCATTTCATACCCACTACTTATGGAAATCAAAAGATGTCTGAGTTAGACTTATGGCATAAAAGTTTAGGTCATTTTAATGAGAGAGTTATAAAGGAAATGTCAAAGAATGATGTAGTGCTTGGATTGCCAAATGTTGAAGGTCAACACATGGTGTACAAGTGTGAAGCTTGTCAATTAGGTAAAGCACACAAAAGTTCATACAATAAATCAGGATACAAGTATTCAAACATGCTTGAGTTGGTTCATACAGATGTGTGGGGTCCTTCAAGGGACTATAGCATAAATGGATCCATATATTATGTGTTATTTGTTGATGATGCAACAAGATGGATTACACTCTATGTAATCAAGGACAAATTAGAAGTGTTCAAGACATTCAATCATTATCATGCTTATGCAGAAAGGATTACATGACAAAAGCTCAAGAGGTTGAGATCAGATGGAGGGGGAGAATATTTTTCTAAAGAGTTTGATGATTATTTGTGGAATGCAGGTATAAAAAGAGAAGTAACTTGCATGTACTCCCCTCAACAAAATGGAGTTGCAAAAAGAAGAAATAGAACTCTGGTAGAGTTTGCAAGATCAATGATGAAAGAGAAGAATTGTCCAAGCTACTTATGGGCAAAAGCTATCAACACTGCAACATACCTTGTGAATAGGATACCATGCAAAGCTTTGGATGGTAGAACACCTTACGACACACGGTGGGGTATAAAACCTACTCTTGATCATTGTAAGGTATTTGGATGTTTAGCATATGCTTATGTTCCTTCACAATTAAGACATAAGCTAGAACCCAAAGCAAAGAAGTATGTGTTTATTGGGTATGATGATAGACAGATGGGTTACAGATTGTGGAGTCCATCTACAAAGCAATTTCTTATTACAAAAGATGTTACATTTGATGAGCAAAGCACATGGTACACGGGGTCAACAAATGATTATGCAGATGTTGAAGAAGTTCAAAGGAAAGGGAAGACCAAAGTAAAGGTGTATGAAGAAGATATTGATGATGTTGATTGTAAAAGTAAATTGCAGGGCAATGATGAAGATAGGCCAAGATTTGATCCAGAATCAAATGTGGCTGATACTTCAAGAAGTGCAGAGGTCAGATGATCTTTGAGAGAAAGAAAAGAACCTATCAGGTATAGCTATGATACATCTTTCTTAACGACAAAAGATTATGCTTATATTGTGAAGACAGAAGAAGATCCAACCACATATGAAGAAGCTAAAGGAAAGCAGAATTGGGAGAAGGCAATGCAAGAAGAGTATGATGCTCTACTTGAGAATGAGACATGGGAATTGGTGCCAAGACCAAAGAATCAGAAGGCACTTGGATGTAAGTGGGTGTACAAAACAAAGAGGTTTGCAAATGGTGAGGTGTCTAGATACAAAGCTAGACTTGTGGTTAAAGGTTATGCCCAAACTTATGGGGTAGATTATGATGAAACCTTTAGTCTAGTTGCTAAGATGTCTACAATTAGATCTTTAATTGCTATTGCTGCTTGTAAAGGATGGAAGTTGTCACAATTAGATGTGAAGAATGCATTTCTGAATGGATATATTGCAGATGAAGTATACATGGATCAACCAAAGGGTTTCATGGATTCAATTGGATCAGATTATGTGTGTAACCTCAAGAGAGCTTTGTATGGCTTAAAGCAAGCCCCAAGGGCATGGAATTACATGCTTGTTAACTTCTTGAATGAATGTGGATATCAAGCTTCAAAGGCAGATAGTAGCTTGCTAGTGAAGGCAAGTGAAGATGGGTATATATACATGTGTATTTATGTTGATGATATTATTGTCACATGTACAGATGCTGAAGGAATCAAGGAGCTTAAGAAACAAATAGAGAAGGAGTTTAAGATAAGTGATTTGGGAAACTTGTCTTATTTCTTAGGAATGCAGATTGTGTATGCTCAACATGGAGTATATGTTACACAAGAGAGATACTTGAAGAATCTTCTAGTCAAGTTTAACATGGAAGATTGCAAGCCTTCAACCACACCATTAGAGGTAAATCATAAACTGTGTAGATATGGAGGTGAAGAATTTAATGACATGAAGAAATGTCAGAGTTTGGTAGGTAGTTTGATCTATGCTACCTTGACAAGACCAGACCTATCATATGCAATGGGTGTTTTATCACAATTTATGCATTGTCCAAAGAAAACTCATTGGATTGCAGCTCAAAGGGTACTCAGACATATCAAGGGAACTTTGAGTGAAGGTTCGTATTATGGTTTTACTTCTGACACAAGAATCAAAGTGTTTAGTGATGCAGATTGGGTAGGTAATTCAGATGATAGAAGGTCTACTCATGGTTATCTCTGTTATATTGGAGATAAGTTAGTTTCTTGGTGCTCAAAAAGCATTATACAGTTGCTTGTCATCCATAGAAGCTGAGTATATAGGAATGGTGGAGGCTGCAAAAGAAGTGATATGGTTAAAGATCTTATTGAAGAGTTTTGGAACTGATCAGAGTACTTCAATTATTTTTGGAGACAACATGAGTTCATTATATTTGGCAGCTAATCCTGTCTTTCATGCCAGGACTAAACACATAGAGATTCAGTATCATTTCTTGAGAGAAAAGGTACTTCATAAAGAGATTGAAGTATTTTATACTTCAACAAAAGAGCAAGTTGCAGATATGTTGAAAAAAAGCTTAGATGGACCTAAGCTACAAAAGTTTAAAGAGATGGCAGGAATAAAGAAGAATTGTATAATCACAATTAGTGATTGAGGGGGAGCTAGGAACAGAGCAATCCCAAATTGATGATAATGAAGAACTTGAAGCAAGTCAAGAATCAGAATGAAGCCAGAGAAGTCATTGAAGATAGTGAATAGGTCTCAGAAATGTAGCTTGTATACATATGTACATTAGAGATGAAAATGCTTGTACTATGAGTTTAAATGATCATTAGAATGATAAGGAATAATGTAATAGACATGGGATGAGTCTAGAATCATATGTATATAAGTCAATGATGTAAAGAAATGAGTGAGAGAGTCATTAGAAGCCAAGTTTCCATGAGATAGATGTGTAGAGAGTCATCTTTAGGAGTTAGCATCGAGTCTTTCTCTGATTTCTCTCAGCCTGATCATATGCATCAAGAAATATTCTTTACACATCTAATCTAGAAGCTAATCAAGCTATGTCCAAAGTTTCATGGTCTAATTCCTTTCAGGTTGTGTGTATGATCAATGGCATGTATATGTAAAGCATGCAGGTAGACCTCTCAAAGTTGTGAACTTTTTTGTGTCAATGTTTTGCTTGGATCTCAGTGCACAATGTAAATTTTTTGATGAACAAGCATTCAAAATCTAAATTAGAAGGTAAGGAAGCTATGGCTAAAAGAATTTAGCAAAATGGGACTTGTGCTGTGAGAAATCAACCTTAGAAGTTGACTATGTCAAAGTCACTTATTCAAGAAGATAGTTTTTGACATACCTTTGATCTTAAAGATCAAATTAAAGTTTTAATGATTCTTTTGAAGGTCTAATGGTTGATATGATTGCAAAAAGGTAGCTTGGAGATATGTGCATCATTAGATTGAAGAAAGTTGAAGATATGTGCAGGTAATTAAGTCAAATCCTGAAGCAGACTTCTTGAAGAAGAAAAATTTTCACTCAGAGAAGTGATAGTGAAGGACCTGATAAATTAAGGTAACATTTGTGTAAAGGTTGATCTATAACTGATATAGAGGTGCTCTTAAATCAGTATAGATCAAGCATTTGGAGATTTAGAGGTCTCCAACAGAAATGTCCAAGCCTTTTATGCCAAAGATCTAACTTAGAGATCTTATGTCCTCCATAAGTGAACAAGGCATGACCAACATTACCTTGAATCTTCAATGTGAAGAGTCTTCCTTCTTTCTTCCCTGAAACAATTTGTTTATACCCATTGCAAGGGTCTTCCACAAAAACTCCATCATTCGTGAACCTTACTTCATAACCTTTCTCAACAATTTGCCCTACACTTATCAGATTCTTTGGAATTGTAGGAACATACAAGACCTTACTCAGAAGAGTACTTCCATCCTTGGCCTTCACTGATCCAATTGACTTCACACTGTGCTTTGTATCATCACCTATTTGAACTACATGATTAGTTACCTTATTCTGCAAATCAGTCATCAAAGCTATATTACCACTCAGGTGATTGATACACCCTGAGTCAATGTAGAAGACTCTTTGGTCTTCACTTTGCCTTTCACAAGTTGCATTCATAATCAAGGTTGAATCTTCCTTCTGTTCTGAAGCATAATTGTAGTAGGTTATTATTGTAGGATTGACTATGAAATCCTCTACTTGCATTTCTTCCAAAGTAACCTCTACTACCTCTACCTCTGAAATTACCTCTTTGGTTTCTACCACCTCTTTCTCTTGAATTAAAATTCTGATTATATCCTCCATTATTCTGATTATTATGCGAACAATCATGAGCTAAATGATTTTTCTTACCTCAAATCCAACAAACTTTGTCTCCGTCTTTATTGCTTCTGCCTCTTCCTCTACCTTTGCCACCTCCTCTTCCTCTTAGGAAGTTGGCTTGGCTAGTTGTACCTTCTTCTTCATTTACTTGTTGCTTGCCTTTGCTATTCTTCTTCTTATCCTTTGAATACATTTCTTGACCTGCACTCTTATCACCATCACCTTTGACATCATGCTCAAAAGTTAGCATGTGTCCTAGCAACTGGTTTAAATCAAGAGTGAAATGATCTAGTGACAATTCAGTAGACAAAATGAATGGCTTCCATTTCTCATCTCCTCTCAAACTTGTGAAGATTTGTCTTACCAATTTGTCCTCCTCAATATCTTTATCAACTGATCCTAATGCATCTGCAATGTACATCCTTGTTACATAATCAGAAATGCATTGAGAGGCCTTCTTCTTGAATGTGGTAAACTTTGCCCACAAAGATGCCTTCCTTGACTTTGTAGTGTTTTGGAAATTCTCCTCCAAAGCATTCCATATATCTCTTGCACTTTCAAGACCTCTAATATGAGGTAGCAAGTAGTCATTGACTCCCATGTAGATAATGCTCCTTGCTTGAGCATCTCTCCTCATCCAAGTCTTCAAATATGAGAGTTCATCCCTAGTTGGAACACTAGGATCTCTGAATTGTGGTTTTTCTTCTTCACCTATGATGTAACCTATCAAGTATTTTCTCATGAGATGAGCTTCCATCCTCATTGACCAAGCTGGATAGTTTTCTCTATCCAATTTCTCTATCTGAAGAGAATCTCCCATCCTTTCTTCACCTGTGTATTAAATTCTTCAAACTTTATAAGGAATAAGTGTACCTTTACTTCAAATTAAGTTTCTTTTGATCTTCTTGATAACTTCTGGCCTCCTTCTCAAGCTTTCTCTTTAAGCTTTCACCTTTTAAACCTTCAAATGTTGATTTCTGTATGACTACAACAGTCGGGGTCCTCCTTTCTTCTATTTTGATGATTCCTGCTCTGATACCACTGATGGAGAGTGTTAATCTCCAAAAGAACAAGCTATCCTTGATGTTAGAACACTTCTATATCAAGAATAACTCAAAACCTTGATCAATTTTGGAAGACCACTGCTAAAATATCAAAATTTACACTAACTATGAAGAGAGTCACTACTTAGAAAAATTAGTTGCATATAACACAATCATTGACTAATCAAATGTGTAAATTTTTTGATAAAACTTTGCACAAGGTGTTGCCTAAAGATTATGCACCTTCTCTAAGTTAAATCTTCTCGAAAGACTCAGTAGATCTTGAGAAATGATTCAAACAGTTCACCTATGTCTGAAACTATTCTCCAGTATATTGGACTTTGACACCTGCAACTTATAAAGCATGGTTCTCCCAAAGTAAAACCGGTTTAATCAAATGCTTTTTGCCACGGGTAGCGTACCTTTGAAATTAAAGAATGAGTGATTAATTGCTCAAAACTTTAAACTGTGGAAGGAGAAATGACCAAAACATTAGCATCAAATTTTGCACATGTTGCAACTTCACTTCTTCACGTTTACACATGTAAATGTTCCTACTCTCAATTCTCTCAGCCTGATCACAATTAGGATCTAAAAACTTGTACAGAGGTCAATCAACTATAGACTTAGAGTTGTACAAAAGAATTTCACAAAAGATTAAACACAGAAGGAGTACTTAGCAAAAGATCGGGTGCAATTTTTCTTCTTCTCTGAAAAAAATTTACATCTAAATGATGAGAGAGATATTCCTCATTTCTAAAGTGTCTAATGACTATTATAACTCTTCTCATCTCATACTCTCTCATACTTTCCCTGACTTTTTAACTTGTATATATAGGCATTATGTACAGGCTCATGACCATACAAAAGGTATAAGTGAGCTAACTATAAATTAATGTACATATGTATACAAGTCTTCATTTCCTGAACATACTCTATCTTTAATCTTCAATTGTTGATCTTTTCTTCATCCTTTGACTTCAAGTCTTTATCCAAATCATCAATCGATGGTTGACTTGCACCAACAATCAAGAGCATCGTTTCTACATGATAAGAGTGTTAGTGAGAATATGCTAGAGATACTGCATAGAGATGTTTGGGCTCCTACAAAGACCACATCCACGGGAGTTACAGGTTTTATATTACATTCATTGATGAGCATACAAGGAAAGTATGGGTATAATTCATGAATGAGAAGAGTGAGGATGTTTTCAAGGATATGGTTGAAAAGAAAACAAGGAACTCGATTTATACATTAAGATATGATGGAGTTGAATACATATCAAATGAATTTACTAAATTTTTAAAGATTCATGGAATTTGAAGGCAATTTTCATGCACATAAACACTACAAAAGAATGATGTTGTTGAATGAAAAAATAGACATATTGCAAAAATAGAAAGAGCCTTGATGGTTGAAAAGAAATATGATTCATTGTTATTGGGTAGAAGCTATGCACACTACTGTATGCATCATGAAGAGAGCTCCAACAACTGCCATATGCCAAGCTAAACCTTAAGAGAAGTTATCACACATGAAAATATCCCAAGATAAACCTTAAGAGAAGTTATCACACATGAAAATATTCGGTTGCGTTGCATATGTAAATGTTACATTCATTGGGGATGAAGTTTGAACCAAAAATAGAAAATTTTATCTTCATTGGGTAATCCTTAAAAAAAAGGGATATAGATGCTACAATCCAATCAGATGCTAGGTGAAGCTAAGCAAAGATGTGTTTGATGAAATGTCAAGCTTTATGCTGATGCAAAAGAGGGACTTAGTATTGAGTCAAATGGCAAAGGAAAAGTTAAAACTCAAGTGTAGAATCTAAAACTCTAAGTGGACCAGGTGTCACTTAGCAATAGTTCCAACTCGAACCCATGTAGTGGAAGATTGTGTGGAAATTTTAGTCCAATAAATTTATCAATTACATCCAAGAAAGGTAAAGAAAAGATTTCAATTAGTAACAAAATAGACATTGTTTTTGAAGATATTGATGGTAAATTAAGAACTTTAGAAAAGAGTCTTGGTGAGGAACTTGGATTGTCATGTGTGAAGACCCAAGCAGTAAGAAAGGCATATGCATATGATACAACAAGAACAAGTGACATTGGACTAAGAAGATATGGGAGGATGCGAATTTAGTGTTGTTTACGATTGAGTCTTCATGATGCTGGAGATGCATTTGATGTTGTTCTCTATCAACAGGCTACATGATTCTTGATTTACTTATGCATTACTTGGCCAGATATTCATTTTGCTATCTCACAGATGAGCAAGTTTATGCATTGCTCACGTGTCAAGCATTGGCAGGCGCTTATGCGCATCTTTTGATACTTGAGTGGTACCCGACCACTTAGATTGTTTTATCCCAAGGGGGGATCACTACTGCTAGATTTACATGCTTTTTTTGACTCTAATTGGGCTGGTTTCTATGACACTCGTGTGTCCACTAGTGGCTTTTGCTTCATTCTTGGTAGCTTATGTATATCTTGGTTGAGCAAGAAGCAACCTACTGTGGCCACCTCTAGTTGTGAGGCTGAGTATAGGGAAGCTTTCACACCAACTGTTGAGTGTGTGTGGCTCAAATGCCTTATGGCTGATTTGGGTGTTGGTCAGTCTTCTACCACCACCATCTTCACTGACAATCAGAGCTCATTGGCAGTTGCGAGGAACCTTGTGTTCCATGCTCGCACTAAGCACATTGAGGTGCATTATCATTATGTTAGGGAGAGGTTCTCTGTTGGAGAGATCAGCTTGGCATATGTGCCCATGAAGGAGAACATTGCAAACCTTTTCACAAAGGCTCTACGTAGGGAGAAGTTTGAAGCTTTCTGTAAAGCTTTGGGCTTACTTCCTTTTGTGGATTGATTCCACATAGCTTGGAACTTCCTTATACATGAGTGCTAGCTCCTTGTTCACCACATCACTGCCAAGGGGGATTTGTTGATATATTTAGGTAGTGATGTGTGTGAACACACTAGGACTGCCGAGGTAGTTTTTTCCCTCTTTAGAAGGTTTTTTCCCTGGCTTGTATATATGCCTATAGCCCTAATATGTTACTTATCTTTGTACATTCTAGTGGTAATACATTTAGTATTGCATATTGTGCTCCAAGCTTCTCCTTCTTCCTTGTGCTGTTCACGTGCTTCCGCAGATGTCTAACTCCAACATTTTCTTCCATACTTTCTTTAGCCATCTGTACCTATATCATTCTTAAAGCTATGTGAGAGATGTCATATACATTCTCATTTTGGAAGTTTATACCCACACTTTCTTTATTTTCTACATCTACTGTAGAAACTATATGTTTCAAACCATAAGGCTCAAATTCTGCATCATTGAACATTTGAGGAATGTATTTCTCATCCTCTATTGCTCTTTCATTCACATAATATTCTTTTCTAAGAAGAAATTTTCTGGGAGTTTTCTATGTACTAGACCATATGACCATAATTGAGCATCACTCTCACTAGTTGTAGCTTCAAAAGAATTTTAGTATAATCTTTCTCAATGTGGAATTTATTCCATTCCCTTGGAGGAATATCATAATAAGTCGATTTTTAGAATGGAGTCTAGTTACATCACCTTCATATTACAAATAGAGAGAATTTCTTCCCTAGTCTTAAACTACACTCAATTGCCTCATAGATGGTCTTCCCAATATATTTTCATATGAGATTAAATGTGGGAATTCCATTATTGCAAGAGTATGTTCCATTTCAATGCCACAAGTTTTGATTCTCACTCTATCCCATAGTCCTAAGGGTTTTTCAATGTGACCATTTTCCAATTGTAATCTCACTATTCTAGTGCACCCCATTCTTGCCATGTATTCTTGGTCATGATGGCTACCCGTGCTCCATTATCCAATATTGCAGAGACTTTCTTTCCTTCAAATTCTATTGAGAGTAGAGTATTTCCTTCCTCTCCCTCACAATAGCCTCTAATTTTATCAAGTGGTACATGTAATAGAGAATCTATTATAGGTATTGTCTTTTGAGGTTTATCAATGGTTTAAAATGTTTTAGGAAAAAATGATCAATGACTCCATTTGAGGACTTTGTTTCATCAATTCACTCAAGGTTATGATATATGAGATCTTCATTTATTCATTTATCTTCAATTCTATTGTCAATGGCATATCACTTGATCTCCTTGATTCTTTGCTTGACTATTACCTTCTATCACTTTTGGAAAGGGGGACATCATGTTGATAAGATTTCACCTTCTTTTCCATCAATTCTCTCCATAGCCTCTCATCTATATTTTCTATGATTATTTTTGGTAAAATTCTAGAGTCCACATATGTAGATTTTCCTCATTTTCTTTGGGTTAAATCTATCATATTTTTACACATCTACATTCTTTTTATTTCTAAATCTTGTAGGGGGCAAAGTCTCTCATGATCTGCATGTCGTAGTCCTTCTTTGATTCTTGCTTTATATGATTTTATCAAAGTCTCATGATGTTTTGGCAAATGTCATTTAATTACACATCCTCCCGTAATTTCTTGACATATAATTTTAGTTTTTTGTTCAAATGAATTATTTTGATTAAACTCTTGCAATGACCTTTCTAAATTTCCACCTTTTTGGCCCACGTTTTTTTTGCTCTTTTATCTTTCTAAGAAATATTTTTCTTATTCTTTTATAGGTGCTTCCAATTTTTTTGCATCTTCTATGTTTTGTTGCATTGATTGAACTTTAGCTCAGGCCCTCATCAACACCTGAATAGACATAGCTTAATCTTTTTCACTACTAGAACTAGACAAAATATCTATGACCTTAGTGGAATTTGCTTAAGAGGAACTTGCTTCTGAGGGTTTTTTGGACAATCCCTAACCAAATGTTCTCTACTATAGTCTTTGCAACAAGCACCTTCCACTCTTAAAGTCGGGGGTTGGGGACAATCGCTTACAAAGTGCCCCTCACCTACAACCAGAGTAGGCTTGAATTGATTCTTTGAGTTTTTCATATAATTATTGGTAATGTCAATGAATGTAACCACATGCATTTCAAATTTTCCACTCCCAAAATAGAAATCTTGCAAATCAAGTTCCTTTTTATAATCATAACCCAATATGTCTTCTGAATAATCATCAGAATGACTATTGTATCCATGAGAATTTTCTTTGGATAACACTTATGAGCTCTCTAAATTCTTCAATCTATGTTGGTTCATAAAGTCTCTTTCCCTCATTTGCATTGGCTGATTCTAGTATTTTTTTCCTCTTATAGCTTACCTATTATAAAAAACGTTCATCCCTAGTGTGATTTGTCCATTTTTTTCTCTAGCATACAATATTTCAAAGTTCCTTTGTCATGCAAATGAGGTGGCTTTTGATAACTACACACTTATGTGGCATTATTTTCACCAAAAATATAACATCGCTTGATTGTGTCGTCCTTGGGCTTGAATTATTTTGTTTCCCATATGCTCCCAATAGTTTAGCTATGGCTTGGTTGAACTCTTTAGTAGGAGGAATTTTTCTTTCCCCATTGACATTTTTTTCATACACCATGAGATCTATTCCGTTATTATCTTCTAGATCAATAGTGTCTCTTATACAAGAATCTGGATCATTGCATCTTGTAAAATAGACCATAGTTCTTAACTGAGCATTTGTTAATCCCTTTATGAACACTGAAAACCCTTTTTGGCATTGATGGATTCTCATCATTGGGACACCTATCCAAGTATTGTTTAAATCTTCTTGTAGAAATTATCACCCTGTCATTAGTTTTTTGTTTAAAAGTATGATTTAAGTAGCTGTGCTATGCTTGATTAATCTTTTGGAGAATTCACCAATGAATTCTTCCAAAAATCTTTCTATATCTAGGAACTTTTCCTTTCTGAAAGTTTGAAACCAAGAAAGAGCTCGCCTTGTTAAAGTTAAACCAAAGGCTTCAAATTGAGTGGTATAGTCATTCAATTCTTTTGCCCTCAGTATTTGTTTGTACTGAGCTACATGATCATGTGGATCATAAGATCCATCATATTAGTTTTAAATACACCTAGCCCCTTGTTATGCTCTAGGTTTTCTCCCTTGGTTATACCAATCATTTATTCTCCTAATAGGAAACTTTGCACTACCTCTCCTTCCCTCAAGAAGGGATTAGGTGAATTTTGATGTCCTCTCTCCGTATGTTGCTCTATAGGAATGTGTAGTCTATTAGAACTATTGCCCCTATGAAAATCATTAGGGTTTTCTAAGTTCTGGTCCCAAGTTACCTTGTTAGCACACTAACCCAAGTCATTGGTTTCATCAGGATTATTAAAAAAGTTATACACACATCCTTATCTATCCTCATATCTCCAATTTTTAAATTGAGTCACATGCACCAAAATCAAAGGAATTTCTAACTTCCTCAATCAAATGAGTTCCTTATCCATCCGATCTTGATATACATATGTTGTAAACCTATTTTTATACAAGTACTTTAGGAGATTCCTCTAATCTCCTTGGATAAAAGTTTTAGGCTCTAAATTATGGTCTTTTTTGAGTTTTGACAAAAATCAAGATTTCTTGATTAGAATCACAATTTTGACAGACAACTCTGATTGTCAATGTTAACCTTCAAATGTCTATATGCTAGACTCTCAAAATTTTAGTCATTATTTTTTACGTAATTCATAGTATGTGTCATGAACAAATGCGATTTCTAGCTTGCAACCATAGTTTTGAACTAATTTGAAAAATCATAATTCTATGCACAGAATCATGTTTTCCCCTTGTTGATTTTTCACAAAAATATGATTATGTGAAAATCATGATCTATGATCAGAATCTTGATCCTAAAAACAAATCATGATTATCTCCTCAATCATGACTCTCTATCACATTGATTTGATGAAATCACAATTTTCAAGAGACAAACATGTTTCTCAGTGAAGAGAAAATTATGATGCCCAATTTTCATGAAAATCATATTTTTCTTGTTTATGTGCACAAAATTGTGTTTTATCTAAAATTCATGTTTTCACATTGGTGGTTCACACAACCTTGTTTTGACAGTTATGAGGGATAGAATCGTGAAATTTTAAATCCCTACACAATCATGTTTTTCACTCAAAACCATGTTTTTTTTAAGACAATTTTGATTTTTATTCACAATCGTGTTTCTTTTTCTACCTCATAATCACGACTTCTAGAATGTTAGTTTTGTTGGAGTTCGAGGTCTGCAGAAGCATGTGAACTGCACAAGGAAGAAGAAGAAGCTTGGAGCACAACACACAATTCTGAATGTATTACCACTAGAATGTACAAAGATAAGTGACATGTTAGGGTTAAAGGCATATATACAAGATGGGGAAAAAAACCTCCTAAAGAGGGAAAAAGGTGCCCAAAAATCGTTGTGTGTTCATACACATCAGTACCTAAATATATAAATAAATCCCCTCTAGGAGTGATGCGGTGAACAAGGAGTTAGCACTCATGTATAAGGAAGTGCCAAGCTATGTGGAATCAATCCACAGAAGGAAGTAAGCCCAAAGCTTTGTGAAAAGCTTCAAACTTCTCCCTAGGCAGAGCCTTTGTGAAAAGGTGTGCAATGTTCTCTTGCGTGGGCACATATGCCAAGCTGATCTCTCCAACAGAGAACCTCTCCCTAACATAATGATAGTGCATCTCAAGATGATTAGTGTGAGCATGGAACACAGGGTTCCTCACAATTGCCAATGCACTCTTACTCTTAGTGAAGATGGTGGTGGCTGAAGACTGACCAACACCCAAATCAACCATAAGGCATCTGAGCCACACACACTCAACAATCGTTGTGAAAGCTGCCCTATACTCAGGCTCACAACTGGAAGTGGCCAAAGTAGCTTGTTTCTTGCTCAACCATGATATGCATGAGCTACCAAGCATGAAGCATAAACCACTAGTGGACACACGAGTGTCATAGCAACCAGCCCAATCAAAGTCAGAAAAAGCATCTAAATTTGGCGATAGTGATCCCCCCGAGATAAAACAATCCAAGTAGCTGGGTACCATTCAAGTAGCAAAAGATGCACTTAACCGCCTGCCAATGCTTGACACCTTGGCAATGCATAAACTTTCTCATCTGTGAGAGAGCAAACTGAATATGCAGTCGAGTAATGCATAAGTAAATCAAGCATCCAACAACCTACTGATAGAGAATTGCATCAAATGCATCTCCAACATCATGAAGACTCAATCGTAAACCGATCTCCATAGGAGTGGCAATAGGTTTGCAGTCCTCAAGGCCAAAATGATGCAATAATGTATCAATATATTTTGTTTGATAGAAAGCTATTCAACCATCAACTTGCATAAATTGAATGCCCACATAATGATGCAAATGCCCAAAATCCAACATCTCAAATGAAGCATGCATATCAGCCTTAAAATCAACAATATCCTTCTCATGAGGACCAGTGAACTAGATTTCATCAACATACACAACAATGATGAGAAGCACATCATTAGCACACTTAATATATAAGATGCTTTTAGTTGGACTGCTCTCAAAACCATGTGCAATGAGATAGGAATTTATCTTTTCATACCAAGCACTAGCATTTTCTTTGAACCATATAATGCCTTCTTCAACCTGCACACTTGGTTTTCATGCCCTTTTTGCACAAAGTAATGAGGCTGAAAAACATACACTTCTTCATGCAATTCATCATTCACAAATGCAGTTTTAATGTCCAATCCATGTACATTCCAGCCATGATGAGTTGCAAGTGCATAGATGCTATGAACAATAGTCAATCAGCAAGTAGGAGCAAAGGTCTCATCAAAATCAATGCCTCTTTCTTGAGCATAACCCTTTGCAACAAGCCTAGCCTTATACCTATCAACTATTCCATTAGGCTTATGCTTAAGCTTGTATACCCACTTAGTGCCAATGGCCTTCTTGCCAGGAGGCAATTCACATAAAGAACAGGTACCATTTTTCATTATAGCATCAAATTCAAATTGCATAGCAGCCATCCAATTTTTTGATTTTTGTGCTTCATCAAATGAAACAAGCTCATTCTCATCACAGAGACTAGAGGCAACCATAACATAGCAATCTAATGCAAAAGAAGCACTATGAGAGCCAAAACGAGTATGATATGAAAGAGGTGCATCTAATTTTCTATCACGCAAAGTCTACACCAACCATTTTGGCATAATTTTTGCTTCCTCAATATTAGCTCTCTCATCAAGAAGTGCATCATGTAAATCTGCATCAGAAATGGAATGATCTACATCATCACATGAAACTTATAAAGATTGAGAATTTGCCTCATTTGGACAAGCACTAGATTGTCCACCCGTAAAAAGAGGCAACAAAGTATCATACATGTCTTTGGAGCTAACATATGTCTCCATAGTACATGAAAGTAATGGCTGAATAGCATCTTCCACAAAAACAACATCACGGATAACCAGAATGCATTTAGTATGTGGATGATACAGACGACAACCTTTGCTTTTAGAACTATACCCAACAAAAATACATTTTATTGCTTTATCATCCAATTTCCTGCGTTGTTGTTCAGACACTCATGCATATGCCAGACAACCAAAAACACATAGGTGAGCAACATATGGCTTGCAACCATGGCAAGCCTCATATGGAGTGATAGGCTGCAATGCTTTAGTGTGAGATCTGTTAAGTACATACGTTGCACACATGAAAACTTGAAGACAAAAACTATGTGGTAAAGCCTAACTCTTGACCATACACCTTGCCATCTCCATGAGTGACATGTTCTTCCTTTCAGCAACTCCATTATATTGAGGTGTATATGGCACTGTAGACTAATGTTGTATCCCATGTTTAGCCAAAAATGCATTAAAGTCAGAAGACATATATTCCCCCCTCGATCAGAAAGGAGGGTGCCCATTTTACATGCTGACAGATTTCAGACAAAACCAAAAACTTTTTGAAGCACATAAACACTTCAGACTTTGCTTTCAATGGATATACCCATGCATGCCTGAAAAAATTATCAATGAAAGTCATGAAGTAAAGATAGTTTCCAAAAGAGGATGTCTGCATATGACCATAAACATCCCTGTGAACAAGCTCCAATTTTTGAATAGCTCGAACTGGACCATCTTTTCGGAATGAGGAACACTATATTTTGCCCAAAATATAGCCTTCAGAGACATGTTTACCAGGTGCCTGAAGTTTGGGCAGAGAGGACACCATTTCAAATTTTTGTAGGTGTAATAAACTAGCAAAATTCAGATGACCAAAGCATGCATGCCAAAGCTTTGCATATGAGAAATCTCGAGAATCATGTACTACACATGCTGAATCATTCACAAAGTTTTCATAGTTTATGAGCATATACAATCCACGATATAAAATGCCAGAAGCAATAATGACATCTCCATTTAACAGATCATGAAATTTACATCTATCATCAATAAATTTCACAACTAAGCCAATATTGGCTAAAGCTGAAATTGATAACAGGTTCTTCTTGATCCCTGACACAAATAAAGCATCTGACAATGTAAAAGAACTACCATCAATAGTAATTAGAATGATCTTACCAACTCCCATAACATGATAAGAGGAATTGTTGGTGCATGTAATAGTATTCCCTATAGGGGCATGCTCGAGTGAAGTGAAGAAACTGCGCTGTGAGGTAATATGTTTGTTCGCCTCACTATCAAAGTACCAAACATCTGCATCTACTGTAGACATACATTGTTCATGAGAAGATGGGTCATAATTGCAAATAGTGATAAATGACCATTCTTCATTCTGCACAAGATTAACAGACTCTGTTTTGGGTGTAGATGCCTCAATAAGAACCATTCCAGCCTCTTTCTTCCTTGCCTCTTTAGTAGCCAATTTTGGATAACTCTTTATGACATGATCATTTCCTTTACAACATTTGCAAAACAATTTCTGCTTTTCTGTTTTCTGCTCATCTCTGTCTTCCTTCTTTGATTGTGAAGAATTAGTAGCTTTCTGCTTACTACTCGAAGAGCTCCATTTACCTTCGCCCTTTTGACTAGCCAAGAAATCTTGATCTGCAACACGCATAATGGACCTGTTCTGCCTAGACTGAACTTCTTGCAATAGAACAAAGACTAATAAACTTGTAGCAGACTTCGAGGCGCTTATACTAGCGAGCCAAAACTTGTATATATCTTTGGCATAGAAAGATAAAATTTCTTGCACAAGCATTGTGATAGTGCATTCAAAGGCCGAAATGAGCTCAGATCGTGATTTCAGCACTAGAGAGCGAAGCTGTTTTGATCTCCTAATCACCTTGAGTATGCTCATCAATTTTTGTGCGATTTTGAGAGTGTGACTGGAGGGGTGTCGATGACATCCTAGATGAAGCAGTGACTTGCTTTGATACCAATTGTTGGAGTTTGAGGTCTGCAGAAGCATGCAAATAACACAAGGAAGAAGAAGAAGCTTCGAGCACAACACACAATTTTGAATGTATTACCACTAGAATTTACAAAGATAAGTGACCCATTAGTGTTATATGTGTATGTACAAGCTGGGGAAAAAAACCTCCTAAAGAGGGAAAAAAGTGCCCCGATAGTCCTAGTGTGTTCACACACATCACTACCTAAATATATCAACTAGTTTTAAAATTTGGACTTTACTTTTTATGATTTCTGACCCTTACCTATGCATTATCAAAATGTGAGCATGCAATGCCACTATTTCAAGAGAAGATTATATTTTCCACCTCGTTCTTCATTATTTCAGAATCACAATTTTCTATATGTAATTAAATCCTATGATTTTTCTTGCAACTCGATCTTTTCAATGAAAATGTAGCAAAATAGACATACCTTTGATGTGCTCTAGATATACCTTGCGAAAAAATTTTAGGTAGACCAAATTCTCAAATCCGCGCTTCTTTTTTTCTCTTTCACTCACACTGACTGCGTGAATGGAAAAATGTTCCACATTTCATATTTATAGTTTTTGAGAATTCATAATTTTCAACTTTTGTTTGAATAACTCATCAATTTCAACCTTTTTCTTTTCCTCTACCTTGATATTTCCTTCAAAATTACTCTTTCTCTTTTATTCACCAACTTTCTCATTCCAAAAGTGATTGATTTATTCTTTGCAAAAAATTACGATTCTCTACAAAGAATCATGGTTTCCACAATGTTGAATTTTCTTTAAACTTTCTCATCTTTTGCAATGTTCTATGATGGTTCCATTTGGTTTTTTTCCTTAACTTCAATTTTGACCTGCAACCACCACAATATCCAAAACTTATCGCTCACTTAGCAATAAGTATTACTTTTTATTATTCCAAGGATTTCAAATGTATTTTTCACTCTCCATCCACTTCTCAACAAAAAAATTCCAAAATCAACCAATTTTATCAATAAAATCTTTAGGGTTACTCAACTATCCTACAACAAAATGATGATTTATAAAATTTGTCAAGTTGAACACCAAATGCATCCATACAAGATTTTTCAATGAAAATATTTCAAACAATGATATTCAATCGACTTTTTATGAATTTTATGTAATTTTTTGATGAATTTTCTTAATGTTCCTTCCACACCTTCCTCCTCAACACTTAATAAGTGAAGCTTAAAAGCTTATGAAAAAGAGAGTGAGTTACATTAATGAGAATAGAAGTCAAAAGAGAGCCCTTTTCAAGAAAATCAATACGATGAATGAACAAATTTTCCCAAGTTCAAAGTTACACTCACATTTTCATCCACTTTTCAACTTGATGATTTCCAAAGTACCTTGTGCAAGTATTTGTTACTATCAACTAGGAAGATCAAAGATGGCTCAAAGTGTGTTACCCCAAAATGATGCAAAAAAATGTTTATTCTACTTTGGAGTTGTCATTTCAATCATCATAGCATAAAAGAAAAACAATCACAAACATTAAATTCTCAATTCAGAAATTATACAACTCTAGCCTCTTTCAAATCAATGATTCACAAGATTCACCAAGCAAAGATGTGCATATTCATTAATCCACACAATCTAAGCAAAGGAATTCAAGAACTTATCACGTTTGTTCATAAATCTTCTTTTGATCTTATGTTGCGATAGAAATAACATGTTTTAGCGATTCAAGTGCCTAAAGTGTGACATTTTTCATGAAGAATAATTTATGGCATTATCTTCAATTTTTTGTTTCTATAACCCCTTGATGAGAGAATCACAATTTTGACAACTTCACACATTCATAAAAAATTATATTTAATTTTGATTAAAAAACACTTAGATTGAGACTAGATCAATAAAATTCATATAGACTCATACAATAACAAATATTTGAGATAAATCCAAGGAAACCAATCTCATCTCGAAATCACAAGAAAGCAAAGTGACAAGATTTAATTTTGAAGAGCTCTCTAACTTTTTCATTCATCCCAATGAATCTCCTTTACAAATGACTTTCAGTGTCTTTTATACCATTTTAAGCGTCCATGTTCACGCTTAACATTTAATCATTATAGGTTCTAAGCTAAAAATACATACTCTAGAGAGCTCTAAAAATTCTATAAAAAAGATATCTTGTTGATAACATTATGAGGTATAGTCTTCCTCATTTTTATAAAAAAATAGGATAATTTACAATGTCCAAAATAACTAATTTTGCCTTTTTCTTCATAAATTTTCACTAAAATTTGCTCTTGGAAGCTACCTTGGCATTCATTCCAACAACATGCATTTGTAAATTCCTACTCGACCTTATCCATAACCATACCATTGATAAGATATGGTCTATTTCTCTTTATACCTTGATACTTCAACATATCTTAAGTATTGGTTTTGGGAACCATCCCTCCTTCATATCATTCTATCATTTTCCCTTCTTAAAATCATTTTCCATTTCCTTGACTCCATGCAACAACAACCTATCTTGAGAGAACCAAATATCGAAGTAGTGTGAATGGACATTTTTGTAAATGCACTAATTTTTACTATGAACATTTTATTAGAAAAGTTATACATGCATTTCATACCTACATATATACATACATACATACATACATACATACATACATACATACATACATACATACATACATACATACATGCATGCTTACATACATGCATACATAGATGCATACATGCATGCATACATTGATATATACACATACATACATGGATGCATGCATGCATGCATAAATACATACATACATACATTCATGCATGCATGCATAC
>CM035408.1:176649571-176652071 GCA_020310875.1 Ceratopteris richardii | reverse complement strand
CACACGCTATTGTAATTTTCATTTGTACAATGCATACAAGTAGAGAGCTATGTCTATGTATAATGTTTTTAAAAATTGATGATATCGGTACATGCTAACTCATGATATACAATATTTTGGAAGTTCAAGATGTTGTTAAGAGTATTTACCATACAAGAATATGAAGATGATGAATGTTGATTATCTTTTGAAGTTTTGTATGCATAGGATTCTATAAAAAATGTAATACGTATAGGAATGCAAAATAGATTTTGCCCATGAACTTAGGAATTGATGGTGAAATTGTAAAGTACAATTCTAAGAAATAAATTACAAGTTTTTTTATCAGAATGAGTCAAAATGTACAACACTGTCAATGTCAAAGAGATCCATACAGTCTAAAGCATCTTGCATGACTTCCTCTTCGTCATCGATTATCACCACCTCTGTTGGGGGTTGAAAGGAGATTTGATGAGGAATGTCCAATGATGGATTGAATGTCTGAAAATCCGGTGGAGCTAACTGTCGCTGTTCTTCTATAATTTCTTCAATGGGGATGATTGTCGTTCGTGCTTCATCTATGATATGCATTACCTCTTCCACACTTTGCAAGGGGAAATCAAGGTCAACATTATTATTGTAATAATTGGGATCTAGTCCAAGGACCAAATCCTTTGGAAAGTTCCTCAAAAACCATGGGTGGCGCATAATATCCATGATCTTGATTCTCTGGTTGTACACACACATACACACCAAATGCATTAACCTACTATTGAATAATAAAAGGGATTCTTTTACCGAAAGCATTAAATGTAAATTCATTATTCGTGTTTTTGCACATTTACATGTGAGTATGATGTAAGGAGTACACCACATGAAAATATACAAGTACCTACACAATTGCGTAGGCACAATGCCTAAGAAAATGATCTAGAACGTGGTAAGTCTATGTGCCTTCTGTTCATATCGATTCATATAGAAGATTGCCCATTATTTGGAGGAAGTATGCAAAAACAGTTGCACTGAAATGAATTAAAATTCCAGTAGATACCTTTGATGGCTTCGCCACGAAGATGCAAGAAAGAAGATGCCGACATTCTGGAGAGATGCGGAGATAGCTCGGGAATGTGTATTGAACATTCATTATTCGCTGCATCATGGATAACATTTAAGCAATGGAACATGTATACCATGCAAAAAAGCATAAGATATGGAGATCTATGGTATGTGTTTTATATGGAACTGAGAGAGTGTGTGTGTGTGTGTGAGAGAGAGAGAGAGAGAGAGAGAGAGAGAGAGAGAGAGAGAGAGAGAGAGAGAGAGAGAGAGAGAGAGAGAGAGAGAGAGAGAGAGAGAGAGAGAGCTACCGAGATTGTTTTTCGCATGTTTTTTGGGTCATCGGGATCTTCAAATGGATATGCACCGACAAGCATCACGTATAGAGTTACTCCACATGACCATACATCTGCAATCTAGAGTTCATCCATACACAATATATGTTCATTATGGAAGGAGTCATGTAGGGATTCACATTCACACTTCATTTGAGCTTGGAAACATGTTGAGGTGCAACATGAAGCAACAATGAAATGAGAATTTCGACAAAACGGCGAAAACAATACAAAGTCTTATAGAAAAGGATAAAACAAGGAGTCGTTGTCATCACACCTTCATTGCCACTCATTTTGTGATTAGGTAAGCTCATATAAAGACAAATTGATTTCACAAGGAGAAGAAGGAAAAGAAACGGAACATCTTACAACATGCTTTACTTCAGACAACACAAAGCCCAAACAAGGAAGAAAAATAAATGGTTCAAGTACACACATTATCTTTCCAAGTTCTCTTCTTTTCATCTTATTTGAGGTTTTCCTAAAAGTAAAAAAGTGGAGTCCATCTATCAAGCGTGAACAAAAGGCATGTAACACCAAAGTGGAATTCCTAAAGAAGCATCTTCATGAGAAAGAAGTCCCTTATGCATCTTCATGAGAAAGGAGTCCCTTACCATTAGTCTACTAGGTTGCATTTTTCATTATTCAAGAATTCTTCATTTTGTACTTGATTCAAATCTTTGAGATCTCCCTCTATTCTCTTGACATGCTCATTCTAATACATATGTGAGTTTTTCCATTTCATGCTCTACTCACTCTTTTGATTCTCACACTATTTCCATTGTGACTACACTTTTTAGTTTTTGATTAGGCATCTATATTCTTTCCATCAAAAGCCTGATTTTTGTAGCAAGCCTATTCACACACATAAAAATAGGTGCATCTTTAAAAAAATCAAGAAGGGTGGCTTCTACTATTTATTTGACATGGCATGAAAACATAAAATTATAACTAGAAGAATTGTGTAAAGAGACAAAAGATGGCTCATAAATGTAAGGAGAAAAAAGACAACTTGAAAAGATAGATATGCTAAAATCTCACTATCTAATCTATGAGTATGCTTCAGTTAAAAATTTGGGTTCGCTAGATTTTCATCGATATAATATTGTCTGATTTTTGAGTATGCTTTA
>CM035408.1:176634571-176644571 GCA_020310875.1 Ceratopteris richardii | reverse complement strand
TTTTCCTTGATAGTCTTACTCTCACAATAGTATAGATAATAAATATGAAGAATTTTATAGAAAATATTGTGAATATTTGATTCATTATGGATCTTACTCTTACAATAGTATAGATAATATATTTACAAGTTTTTGCAAAGACTATTATAAGTGTTTTATTCATCCCTATTATTATTCTCATAATTGTATGACTTAAAATATTCAAAAATTCATAGGGATTTGATTTACCACAAATATTCCTCTTGCAATAGTTTAGTTGATATGTATTGACAAACCAATAGGTATTATTATGGGTGTTTGATTTAGTATAAATTTTAATTTCATATTAGTGTAAATGATACATATTAAAATATTCATCAGTTCGGCTATGAATGTTTCATTCTATATGTTTCTTACTCTCTTGATGATATACAAGATAAAAGTCCAAAAAACTTATAGATATTATTATGGGTGCTCGATGCATTATGAATCTTACTTCCATAATAATACAAGTGATAGAGATTTTTAAAAAAGTTTAAAGTACTTTTATGTGTTTGATTCTTTACATTTCTTTCTCTCATAATCATCAAAAATACAAAGGTTATCAACTCTTGCTTTCAAAATGTCTAGCAAAATCATAAAACAAGAGAGAAAATGCACCAAAGATTCTATGTCTCACTATTCATATGAAATGAGTGAAAGCATAGTCACACAATCCTTTCATCAAGAAAACTACAAAGGTTTTATGGAGAAAGTGTGCACACACGCGTACAAATCAATCCACGTACGTTGTTATAAGTGAATTTTTTTTCAAGTGTAAAGAAATAATTATTCACAACAAACCATCGATGTTCTTCCATACATCGGTCTTCAAAACATTTTCTACTCTTGCTCCTTATCAACAAACCTATCTATCTATCTATCTATCTATCTATGTATATATCCATGTTTCTATGTATCTATGTATGTATCTATCTATCTGTCTATCTATCTATCAATCTATCTATCTATCCATCCATCTATATGTGTATCTATCTATCTATCTATCTATCTATCTATCTATCTATCTATCTATCTATCTATCTCTCTCTCTCTCTCTATCTATCTATCTATATCTATCTATCTACCTACGTACCTACCTACCTACCTACCTATCTATCTATCTATCTATCTATCTATCTATCTATCTATCTATCTATCTATCTATCTATCTATCTATCTATCTATCTATCTATCTATCTATCTATCTATCTATCTATCTATCTATCTATCTATCTATCTATCTATCTATCTATCTATCTATCTATCTATCTATCTGTCTGTCTGTCTGTCTGTCTATCTGTTTGTTTGTCTATCTATCTGTCTGCCTGCCTGCCTTCCTGCCTCCCTGCTTGCTTGCCTGCCTGCCTGCTTGCCTGTCTGTCTGTCTGTGTGTCTGTCTGTCTCTCTGTCTGTCTGTCTGTCTGTCTGTCAGTCAGTCACTCAGTCTGTTTGTCTTTCTGTCTGTCTATCTGTCTGTCTATCTGTCTTTCTTTTTGTCCATCTGTCTTTCTGTCTGTCTGTCTGTCTGTCTATCTATCCATCTATCTATCTATCTATCTATCTATCCATCCGTCCGTTTGTCCCTCCATCTGTCCATCCGTCCGTCCATCCATCCGTCTATCTGTCCATCTATCTATCTATGGATGTATCTATGCATCTATCTATCTGTCTATCTGTCTGTCTGTCTGTCTATCTGTCTATCTCTCTATCTGTCTATATATCTATCTGTTGGGGGATTCTTAGACAAGAAGGAGTTTGAGGGTTTGTAGGAGAAAATGAAAGGACCAGAAGAGGAAATACACCTTGGGAGCTTCTGCCGATTGATTACAGTAAGACAATTACAATGTTTGAAGCAAAATACAAGCCAATACTTCTGTGCACAATCACACAGAGTGCTCAATTACAAAATACCCAATATCCCAAAGTCTTCTTGCCACCGGCCTCCTCTGCACCAGACCTCCACCTGCTTCAAGCTTATCCTTGTGCACACCTTGCACCAAGCTTCCACAAAGGGGGAGGAGTGAATACCTTCTGTCGGCACGCGCAGACTGCAATGAGACCTTGAGATCCTTGGGGGAGTATAGCTTAGCACTCTCTGCACAAATCCTTAGCCACTCTCCATGCACCTTGCACTTCCACTTCTCTACGTCGCACTCTGGTGACTCTTGCACTTCTCTCTCTTGCTTCCCTTAGACTATGCTTCTCTTGCTTACTCTAAGATTGGTCCAAGAATAGACCTTGCCTTGATTTGAGTGTGTCACTGTTTTGTCCTGTAGTGACTTTAGACTAAAACAAAAAATTTTAATGGGAGGGGCCATACTTTCACCTGTGCGTACGTTGCCGCTTCACATACCTTCACATTTCCTTTTAAGTCTTCACTTTTGCACCTAAGGGGGGGTTCACCTGAACCTTCCAAAACACTTTAAAACACACTTTGAACCTTAGGGAAATTAGAGAAAATAGCTCTGCAACCTGCAACTCACTTTCTCCAATTTACCCTTTGTGGATAATTAATTGTGCACTACCTATGCACTTTGACACCTGCATTTTAGCACTTTGACTTTGCACCTGTTGACTTTGACCTTGACCTTGTTGACTTTGACCAATGGACTTTGACCTTTTGACTTTGATTGCAGTTGACTCTGACCAACATGACTTTTATGGGCTCAACAGTTGCCCACCACCTAATGTGCTCTCCGTCCCGGAGAGCTATAGCCAAAACTTTGAGCATAACAGACACCTTGAAAATAGAGCTGCAAAAACTTGAATAGTACATCGAAGCAGCAACCAAGTCCACCAAAAGCAGAATAGAACAAGCACCAGAGAAGAACCAAAAACTGGATTTTGCCATGGAAAAGCAAAGGGTTGCAATGGGAGGGTAGAAAGGATGGGGAAGGAAGGGCTGATGGGGCTGATAGGGATAGGTTCGGGAGGGTTAAGGATGTGGCTGGGCAGGTGTGTAAAGGGAGGGATAGGGAGAAGGATGATGGGGTTGGAGAGGGAAAAAATGATCAAACATGAGAGCTACAGATGGAGCATATGGAAAATATTGAAACATATGGTGAGAGGAGGTGATAATAGACAATGTGGCCAATGGAATGAGATAAAAACATGTGGTAATTGTGCGCAAAACATGAGGGTTTGGACCAAAAGTCAGAGAAAAAGTGGGAATTTGGAAAAATAAAGTCAAAAACTGAGTCCAGAGGTGCCAAAAAACATGAAAATGACTCCAGTTTTATAAAAAATGGCCAACCGAGGCACAATCCTGAGCCAAAAGCTTTGAGCCAGAAAAAGTTAAAAAAAATATATATATATATATATAAATAATATATAATTTTTTTATTTATTATTATTTGTTTTTGAAATGCGAACACCTATGCAGAAAAATAAAAAGAAAAATAAATAACAGAAAAAGAATATAAAATAAAACTTAAAATAATAAAATAAAAAATAAAAAATAAAAAATAAATAATAAAAAATAAGAAAATAAACAAAAAATAAAAAATAAAAAATAAAAGAGAAAAATAAAAAATAATTTTTTTTTGGGGGGGGGGGAGGGCTGTCAGAACCGGGGGGGGAGGGGGTGTCGGGGGGGGGGGGGGGGGGGATGGGGGGGGTGGGGGGGGGTTTGGGGGGGGGCCGGGGGGGGGGGGGATTTTTTTTTTTTGGCAAAAACAAAAAGACGCCCTGGGGGGCCTTTTTGTTTTGTTTTGTTTTTTTTTTTAAATAACCCAAAAATAGAGAAAAATGAAGGAAAAATGCAAAAAAAAAGCCAAAAAATGGCCAAAAAATTCTGAAAAATTTCTCATTAAATTTTCCACAAGGCTAAGCCCAATTTCTTTCATCAAACCACAGAGAGCCTCCTTTTATTCCTCTTATTTGGCAAGAAAATGACATACGAAAGGGATAAAAAATGCCAGAAAAATACTAAAATTGCTAGAAAAATTTCCAAAAATACCCAAAAGTGTTACTTTTGCAGAGGTTATGAAATGCCTTCTAGGTTTGCTAAAAACACCAGGAACAAGAATGAAATTGATAAACAAAACTACTAAAACTGAGCAAAATGAGATGAGAAAGCCATGTACAACCTGGACAGATTTTGCAGTTCCAGGTGATCCATACTTCTTCAAGTGTGTTGATGATAGGCCTTGAGCCTGGATATGTTGACCAGTGGCAAGGCCTCTCCTTTCACCATCTCTAACTCCACAGCACCCCAATTTAGCATTGTTGTGACTTTGTAAGGTCCTTCCCAATGTGGAAGCCATTTTCCTCTCAGTTGTGTATGAAGATGAGGTCTATGGAGAAGAACTAATATGCCTTCTTCAATGTTGTTGTTCCACAGATGTCGATCATGTGCCTTCTTCCTCTTCATCTGAGTCTCTATCAATTGTTTTGTTGCTAGTAGACGAATCTCCTCCACTTTATGTAGTGCTCCGAGCCTCTGAGAGACATCACAATCCTTCTTGCCCTGCATGAATGCTATCTTAGGTGATCCATGTAAAAATTCAAAGGGCTCAATGGGCAATATGCCATAAACTAGTTGGAATGGAGAATATCCCATGGCCTCTTTGTAGGCTAACCTGTATGCCCATAGGGTACCTTGATAAGCAATGCCCCAGGAAGTGGATTGTAACATACAATCCTTTCTTAACATTGAGATTAAAACCTTATTTGTCGATTCAGCCTGTCCATTGGCTCTTGGATAGTAAGCACAAGCGGTCCTATGTAGAATTCTATACCTGTTGAAAATTCCCTGCAGGACCTTATTGACAAAATGGGTACCTTGATCTGTACAAATTTCAAGTGGGCATCCAAACCTGCAAATGATGCTACTGTAAATGAAATCAGCAACAGTTTGGGCAGTGCAGTCGGGGGAGGCAATAGCTTCAGCCCACTTTGTTGCATAATCTGTAGCTATCAAGAGATATTTCTCTCTTTTTGGAATCGCGGGAGGGTAGATGGGCCCTACAAAATCGAGCCCCCACTTCTCAAATGGTTGCCAGGAAGTGGAAACAATCAAGGGGCTATGCCTCTGCTTTATTGGCTTAGGTCCACACCTTTGGCAAATGTCACATGCCTTTCCCCATTCATCTGCATCCTTAAATAGTGTAGGCCACCATAAACCAGCATCCAGTATCCTTTGACTCATAATATGCCCTGGAAGGTGCCCACCACCTGTTCCTTCATGTGCAGAGTGAAGGACTTCCCTCACTTCTTCTTCTTCCAAACACTTCCTAAACCTGTCATCCTTGCCCTGTCTATATAATTTATCTTCAATGAAGGTATATGGTCTACTCTTGATTAGCAGTCTCTTCCTTTGCACAGCATTAGCTTTTTCTAGATACAAACCAGTTTTAATGAAATTTTTGATATCATAATACCAACCTTGAGCTTGTACAGCGAACAGATGGGCATCTGGAAAATCATCATTGATTCCACTAGCTTGATTCATCATATTGATTTTGGATAGGTGATCCGCCATAACATTGTCTTTACCTGGTCTGTGGACTACAGAAAAATCAAACTCTTGGAACAATAATAACCACCTCCATATTCTACCAGTGGCTTGTGGTTTGTTGAGCAAGTATTTTAGTGGTTGGTGATCTGTTATAATAATAAATTTTACTCCCAGTAAGTAATGACGGAATTTTTGGACAGCAAAAACCATTGCTACGGCTTCCCTTTCTGTAGTACTGTAATTCCTTTCAGCCTTGGTCAAGATTCTACTGGCATATTGAATTGGTCTGTCCACTTTAAATTCTTCACTGGGTTGGGTCAAAACTGCCCCCACTGCATAGGCACTGGCATCTACATGTATATGAAAGATTTTTGACCACTCAGGTGTGATCAAAATAGGAGCAGACACTAACCTTGACCGTAATGTTTGATATGCTTTTTCCTCCTCTTCTTCCCATTTAAAAGGTACTTCCTTACCTGTAAGTCTAGCCAGTGGTCTGGCTATCTCTGCATACATTTTTATAAACCTTCTATGGTATCCAGTATGCCCCAAGAAACTCTGAATCTCTTTAGGAGATTTAAGTTTAGGCAACATTTAATATAGAAATGATTTTGTCAGGATCCGGGGCCATACCTTTAGCCGACACCACATGTCCTAAGAGAGTTCCTTCTGTCACAAGGAAATGACATTTGTTTGGATTGAGCTTTAGCTTAGTCTCCCTGCATCTCTTGAAAACATTCTGCAGCTGCCTCAAGTGATGGTCCAAACAATCTAGAGGAGTTTCTTTGTGAGAACCTGAAAACGAAGAGAAGTCATCCATGAAGATTCTAAGTGATTCCAGCAATAGGGGGCCAAAAATGAGATTGACCGTTCTGTTAAAGGTGGCTGGAGCATTTCTGAGCCCAAATGGCATTTTTACATACACATATGTTCCCCAAGGTGTGATAAAAGCAGTCTTTTCACGATCCTCTGGGTGTATTGATATTTGATTATAGCCACTAAATCCATCCATAAAGCTATATAATGCATGCCCAGCCACTTCTTCAATGACCTGCTCTGCAAAAGGCAATGGGAAACCATCTGGAATGGTCACCTTGTTGAGTGCTCTAAAGTCAACACAAATTCTAATTTTATTAGTATTCTTCTTTGGTACTATAACCATAGGTGAGAGCCACTCTGAGTGTTCTACAGGAATGATGATTCCTGCATCCTCCATCTTCTGTATTTCCACATAGACAGCTTCAGCATATTTTGGATTAAGTCTATAACTCTTCCCTCTTATGGGTTTGGCTCCATCAACCAGAGGGATTTTGTGCTCTCCATAAGTTGCAGGCACTCCTTCTAAGTCTTTATAATGCCAGGCAAAAACATCTGTATAATGGGTCAAGAATGACTTTACCTTTTCAAGGAACCCTGGGTGGCTCCACAACCAAGTGGCCACCAAAACTGGCCGATTATTGTCTTGAGTGCCTAATTGTATTTCTTGGACAGGATTTCTCTCTACCATATTATCTTCGTGCTCATCTTCTACCTTGTCTTCTTCTACTAGCTTTTTGTGCATTGCTTCATAAGCAGGTGTATTTTGGACTTCAATGTGTTCCTCGTCCTGCATCCATCCTGTAGGAATTTCTTGAATTGGGAAAGAACATTCTTCACTAGAATTTTTTACCTTGCCTTTAGCTTCAGTAACCTCCTTATCTGTGGTTGTCATATCCTCCTCCAAGTTGTATTTGAGGGGTGTCTTCCTGCCCCTTCTGTGGTCTGTGATGGGCTCTCCCAATCCATCAACTTGGACTTTCTCCTTATCTTCACCATAACTCTTCAGTCGTGCAAGAATTATTAAGAAAAATTCCAAAACAAGAGGAAGAGTTTCTTGCTTGGAGCCAATTCAGAATATCCTCTTCTTCCTCGAAATCTATTTGGGGTTGATCCTCCGATTATGTTTCCATGCATATACCAACTGTTTGCATCATGCTAGTGTTTCCTTGATTATCTGAGCCCTCTTCTAAATGAATCTGTGTCAGCTCTTGCCCTTTCTTTTGTACCCACATAGTGTCCTTGCCCCAGTCATGAATGACACTTGCATGGCTCAGCCATGGTCGTCCAATTAAGAGGGGAAATCCTCCTTCAACCTGGGGCAATCTTAAAACCACAAAATCCAAAATGAATAGATTACCTTGTACTTCAAGTGGAACTTTTGGGATCACTCCCAAGGGTCTTACTTTGCTCTGATCTGCCAAAGTAACAGTGAAATTTGCAGGCCTTGAAGGGTGGAGTCCAATCTTTTCCATTGTATGTTCAGGCATCAAGTTAATGCCAGAACCACCATCCACAACAACTCCTTGAAAATCATGACCTTGGATAGATACTGTCAACCGAGGACTTTTATAATCTGTAAGGGGTGCTTCCCCTACAGTTTTTCCTTTATGTAACACAGCAGTCTTTGCCACCAAACTTGTAGTGGAAGCGTCGTCAATTATCTGCAATAACTCTGACCTGAATTTCCCATCCATCTTTACTAAATAAAAAAATACTAACCTCCTTTTTCATGGACTTGAGTAGTTTTGAAGCCTCTGATTCCTTGAGAGCATGGGCTCTAGTTGACTTATCAAACTCCTCATGAGCCCTGTTGAAGGCATGCCCAATGGCATCTCTGGTGCGTATGAGATCTCCTTTTTGACTTGTATCTGCACCTGTGGTGACTTTATCTTCAGATGGTTCTCTGTTTTGATTCCATTCCTTAATCTTTGACCCTTGTCCTATGTCTGCTTGAGCCTTCCCCTTGCTTCTTGTCTGCACAGTCAAAGATTCTATTTCTTCTAATTGCACCACCCTGGTAGATGGTGATGGCTCATTGACCAGATCACACACTTCTTCTTTGTGCACCGAAATCATTTGAATATGAGGCCCGGATGAAGAGGCTTGATTCTTAGGACAACAATTTGTATAATGGTCTCTTGCATCAGGGCAGTTCCTACAAGGAGGGGCATTTTCTGGTAGGGTGCACCTACTTTGATAGTGCCCGCATTCTCCACATCTGAAACAGATGATTGGCCTCCTAGGCCCATTTCCAAAGTTATTCCTCTGTCTAGGATTATAGTTGTTACCTTGATTTGGTGCAGCAGCCATCACATTTGCTGGTGTTGGGGGTCCTCCTTGTGTCCAGTATGTCGTTGCATGCATTCCTCTTGATTGGCATTCATGGGCCTCATGGCCAACTTTCCTGCATAATTGACAAGTCACACTTAACAGAGGACATTCACTTACTATGTGACCTTGCTTGCTGCACATGGAACACCAAAATCCACTCTTGATGCCACCTCCTTTGAGCTCCTGCAACTCCTATCGCAGCTGAGCCAATTCCTCTACTTGGGCCTCCTCCTCCTTTTGGAGCTTTTGTGCTTCAATCTCCCTTCTCAACTGTGCTTCAATCTCCTCCTCTTTGTAGGGCTTATTTCTTTTTAAGCCCTCCAACTCTTTCCTTAGGTGTATCATTTCTGTACCATATGTTGGTTGGGAAGAAGTTGCTCCATACTGGTACCTTATCTGCTCCAAGCGTGTGGCTGTGCTGATGAACTCCTCTATGGAGGCTGTAGGTAACACTAATTCCTTTATTTTGCATTGGGTGGCCACTGGTAGGGGCTTAGCCAACCATTTCTTAACAAAAAAATCGTGTGGTGGATCTGGCAATTTAGCCATTAGTGCTTTGGCCCGAGTTACAAACTCTGGGAACTTTTCTCTTGGACCTAATCTTAAATTTTCTAGCTCTTCTATGATAATCTCCGCAGTGTTGCCATGCTGGAACTGATTTTTAAATGCATCTTTCATCACATCCCAAGTGGTAAAATGGTTTTCAGCAAACTGGCTGAACCACTTATCAGCTAATCCCTCTAATGTGGTAGGGAAGAGAATAAAAAAGGCATCCTCCCTACCCATTAGGCCTCTAGTCTTACATAGTGCCAAAAACCTTCTAATGTGTTCATCCGGATCCTCTTGAGCTAGGCCTTTGAAAGAAGGAAACTTTATATTTAATCTAGAGAGTAAAGTTTCCAAGTCTACCTGATCCGCCATGCTCTTGACTGATGATGTTGAAGATAGTGGACTGGAGGACCTTCTAACAACCTTCCTTCTTGTTTGCTTGCAAGTGACCCTCAATGTTTGGGACCGGGTTGCGGTCATGAGCAGCTCATAGCCCACTGAATATGAGACACTTGATAAGAATATTTACCTTTAGTTTGATGAAGTAGCATTGTGGCTCTGTCGACACTTGATCTCTTCTATGCTTTGCACTTGGTTTCTCCTAAGCTCAAATCTCCTTGGAAGTCCCACCGTGCGTACCAAATTTTGTTGGGGGATTCTTAGACAAGAAGGAGTTTGAGGGTTTGTAGGAGAAAATGAAAGGACCAGAAGAGGAAATACACCTTGGAAGCTTCTGTCGATTGAGTACAGTAAGACAATTACAATGTTTGAAGCAAAATACTTCTGTGCACAATCACACAGAGTGCTCAATTACAAAATACC
>CM035408.1:176604571-176624571 GCA_020310875.1 Ceratopteris richardii | reverse complement strand
TGGAGATATCTGCATTTTACTGCTCACTGGTCTATCTCTGCAGAGTCCCGAGAATGGTGGGCATGTTCCAGAAATTGATGAATCTTGTTCTCAGTGCTCAGTCCATCATTTAAAGTGTTTTAACTTGGATTGGGAAGGTTGCTAAGTCTATTTGCTAAGACCCGAAAGGAATTTATCTAATTTTAACTAGGTTGAGAGCACTGTTCATTTTTTCAGCAGCTGTATGTCCAAAAATAGCAAGTTTTGGGAGCTAGTCATTTCGCAACTAGTCTGTCTTGACTTAACTTTTGGGATACATGTTCCGAAGTACTTGGCTGATATTTTCATTGATTTAGGAAGCTCAAAGGGTCTACTAATCAACTCTGAAGTCTCAGTTGGCTGGTGTGAAGCTGGTTGTAGCAGCACCAACTCATCTTTGGATTGCATCCACCATCTCTCTTCACAGTGGTATCAAAGCATAGTCAAGCAACATGGGAGATGGATTTCCATCAACAATTGACAAATTGGATCAAAACAACTACCCGGCATGTTCTCTAAGGATGGAGGCTTACCTTCAAGGGAGGAATCTATATGGATTCATATCCGGAGATGAAGCAATGCCAACCATGAGGAACAAAGGGCAACCATCACATGAAGATTTGGAAGGACTTTCAAATTGGTGTTCGAAGGATGCACTTGCAAGGTCCTATATTCACTTGCTTCTTTCTTCTCCTCCAACACTCGAGCAAGGAAGAACCAATTGTGGATGGAGTTCACAACAATGAAGAAAAGCCCGAAGCAAAATGTGACTGATTATGTCACAAAGATGGGCATTTCCGACCAACTTGGAAGAATTGGAGAGGTAATTGAAGAGGAGCAAATCATTAGACAAATCATAAATGGAATCAAAGCAGATGACAAGTGGGAGTCATTCACAACAGCCATCGATTTATACATGGATACGCATGTACCCGACCTCAACACACTCGTGGATTAACTCTTCACTCATGAAGCAAAGATTAGCAAAGGTGGTGAGTCCTCAAGAGGTAATCAAACTTTTGCCTTATATTCTGATAAAGCTAAGGTCAATGACAAGTCAAAGAATAGGAAGAATGAAGATGAAGGTAGCTCTTTCCAAGCAAACTTTGCAGGTAGAGGAAGAGATAGAAGAAGAGGCAGAAGTGGAAAGCAAGGCAGGGGGAGATTCCAATCATCTCAACTTGCAACATATGTGGCTTATCTAACCATACTATTGAAGAATGTTTCAGGAATCCAAGGAACGCAAGAGGAAGAGGATTCAATAGAGGTGGCTATGGATCAAATAGAGGCAGGTACAATGGAGGCTACAACAACAACTACTACAACAACAATTACAACAACAACAACAACTATCAAAGTGGCCATAGAGGAAGAAGAGATTACAATAACTATGCAGAGGACCAAAGTCAAGAAGATTCATTATTGATTATGAATCTATCAGTGAAGAATGGTAAGGATGATGATCACATATTTTACATTGATTCGGGATGCTCAAACCATGTAGCAGGAAATGTGGCTTTACTTTCTGATTTGGAAGATCCTCATAACAAGCATGAAGTGCAGACAGGAGATGACACAAAGCACTCAGTGGAGAAGATAGGTAATGTGAAGACATCAGATGGGAATATGAACCTCTTAAGCAAAGTCTTGTATGTCCCTACAATTACCAAAAATTTAATAAGTGTTGGACAGATTGTTGAAAAAGGATTGCAGGTTAGATTCAACCGATTTGGAGCATATGTTGAAGACCCAAGGCAAGGCTTTCGAAGGATTTCCAAAGGAGAAAAGACAGGAAGGCTTTTCACTTTTGAAGTGGAAGATACAAAGAACATAGCTTTGTTTAGCTATGGATCTCAAACTCTAACAGAGTTGGAGATATGGCACAAAAGGCTTGCTCACATTGGTGAGAGGACACTCAAACAAATTTGTAGGGACCAAAGTGTACTTGGTTTGCCTAATATCATAAGACAACACATGATTTATAAGTGTGAAGCTTGTCAACTCGGCAAGGCTCATAGACAACCTTTCAATAAGAAAGGATATATGTATCAAAATCCTTTGGATCTAGTGCACACGGATGTGTGGGGTCCAAGTAAGGAGCCATCTATATCAGGCTCAAGATATTATGTGTCTTTCATAGATGATTGTAGCAGGTGGATCATTCTGTTTTTCATGAAGCACAAGGATGAAGTGTTTAATTTCTTTAAGAAGTATATTGCTCTTGTTGAAAACCAAACAGGTAGGACTTTGAAACGACTCAGATCAGATGGTGGAGGAGAATACTTCTCTTCTGAATTTGATGCCTTCTTGCACGAAAGAGGCATTAAAAGGGAAGTCACTACAAGGTATACACCCGAACTCAATGGTGTAGCAGAGAGGAGGAACAGAGCTATTGTCGGAGCTGCAAGGTCCATGCTCAACGAAAAGGGATTGCCAAACTACCTATGGGCAGAGGCTGTGTCGACAGCCACATATCTCATAAATAGACTTCCATCTAAGTCACTAGATGGATGCTTAGCCTATGCTCACATTCCTTCTCAAGTAAGAGGGAAATTGGATCCCAAGGCAGAGAAGTGTGTATTCATTGGTTATGATCAAAACCAAAAAGGATATAGATTGTACAATCCAACCAATAAAGGATTTTCTGTGAGTAGAGATGTAGTTTTTTATGAAAACAAATCATGGTTTGATGATGACAGGAAAGTGAAGCTGCCATATGAGTTGGATGCAGATTTTCCATCACTTCAACCAAAGGAGCCAAAGCAGATTGAAGAAAGTGATTCGGAGATTGACCTAGAAGACTTGGAAAGACTAAAGCTATGGAAGAACAAAGGTAAAGCAAAGATGCAGGATGCTACATATGGATCCGAGAGCTCACATCAACCACTTAGAAGGTCTTCAAGGGAGAAGAAGAAACCAGAGAGGTTTGGTTATGATACGTCTTTGGTCACCAAGCACTCAATCTACATTGCAAAGGATTCAACCAATGAAGAACCTACCACATTCGAAGAAGCACAAAGCAAGAAAGCTTGGAGAGATGCAATGGATGAAGAAATGGAAGCCTTGAAGGAGAATGACACTTGGGAGCTTGTACCTAACAAGCCATCTATGAAGGTAATTGGATCTCAATGGATATGCAAAATCAAGAGGAATCTAGATGGAAGTATAAATAGACACAAAGCAAGGTTAGTTGCTAAAGGGATTGCTCAATCCCATGGTATTGATTATGAGGAGACTTTCTCTCCTGTTGCAAAAATGCCTACAATTAGGGTTCTCATAAGTCTTGCTGCATCTAGAAATTGGAATCTCTATCAACTTGATGTAAAGAATGCTTTCTTGAATGGATGGATTTCTGAGGAAGTGTATATGGCACAACCTCCTGGATATGAGGATGCACATCATCCTAACTATGTATGCAAACTAAAGAAAGCTTTGTATGGATTGAAGCAAGCTCCAAGAGCTTGGAATTTCAAATTGGTGACTTATTTGCAGGACCAAGGATTCAAAGCTAGCAAGGCGGATACCTCTTTGTTCATAAAGAGGAATGGATCTGAAGTGATCTATTTATGTGTGTATGTTGATGATATTATTATCACAGGCAATGATCTTGAAGGAATCAAACATGTAAAAAGTCAAATGAAGGAGGAGTTCAAAATAAGTGACCTCGGGCCACTCACTTATTTTCTTGGATTGGAGTTGATCTACACAGATTCAGGTATATACATCACACAAAGGAAGTATGTCCATGACATGCTCGTCAAGTTCAAGATGGAAAATACCAAGTATGCAGGTACACCTATGGAGCAAAATCATAAGCTTAGTGCTTATGAAGGAGAGCCAATTGAAGACATCACAAGCTATGCAACACTCACAAGGGTGGATATATGCTATAGTGTTAGCATATTGAGTAAGTTTATGCATAAGCCGAGAAGACCACATATGGAAGCGGCCAAGAGAGTCCTCAAGTACCTAAAGGGGACCATGAATGAAGGTTTGTTTTATTCATTTACTTCAGATATTGAGCTAAAGGTCTACTCAGATGCAGATTGGGCCGGATCTAGAGATGATAGAAGAAGCACATCCAGGTATATATCATTTGTAGGTTCAATAATCATTACTTGGTCATCGAAGAAGCAACCAACCATGTCATTATCTTCTATTGAAGCTGAATATAGAGGTTTGGCTAATGCAACTCAAGAAATCATGTGGTTAAAATCTTTGTACACAGATCTTGGACTTCATTCTTCAATACCTCACATTTTTGGTGACAACACAAGCTCACTACATCTAGCAGCTAATCCGGTATATTATGCTAGAACCAAGCATATTGAAGTCCACTACCATTATGTAAGGGAGAAGCTAATGAGCAAGGATATTCAACTATCCTATGTCTCTACAGATATGCAATGTGCAGACATGTTGACTAAAGCTCTCGATGGTACAAAGTTAAGTAGATTCAAGTTGATGATTGGCTTGCAGGAAATCAAGGACAATTGAAGAATTATTTGGAGGCCAAGCATGTTAGGTTTGAGGGGGAGTTGTTGGTGCATTTCACCCAAGCCTACATGCTTGATATTCTTGATATTATGATCATTTGTAAGTCACATGTGTAGTCATGTGAACACCTCTTGTAAAAGAGTACATTTTATCTCTTGTAAATGGAAAAAGAAAAAAGGAAAAGGATGGCTTACCTCATCCATGATGTAAAAGAATTTTTGAGCTGAGGAAATATCTCCTAACTTTGGGGATCACTTTTAGGTGGAGACATTCGAATTCGAATTCAAAACTCCCTCCAAGAATAGCTATAAAAAGAGCAAGAAGGAAGAGGCGATTAGCAAGCCTTATACGTCAACACTGCATGTCATTTTGTAGAGATTGAAGAGCTTAATCCATAGCTCTATCATTCTACTCCCATTGTGCAAACATTCATTGCCAATGTGGTTGTAATCATATGTGAATCTATACATTTGTCTTTATCTTCTTCTCTGTTTTGTTCTCTGCTATACTCACTCAGAGCAGTAACTTCCGAATGTCATATCTCGAGTTCTGCGCAACCTTTTTCAGTGTTTTAACATGCGTTGGATAGCTCTTACTGTCTACTTTCTGCATATAAATTTTCAAGGTCATTGGATATACAAATTTGGCGATATCTGCATTTTACTGCTCACTGGTCTATCTCTGCAGAGTCCCGATAATGGTGGGCATGTTCCAGAAATTGATGAATCTTGTTCTCAGTGCTCAGTCCATCATTTAAAGTGTTTTAACTTGGATTGGGAAGCTTGCTAAGTCTATTTGCTATGCCAAAAAGGAATTTATCTAATTTTTACCAGGTTGAGAGCACTGTTCATTTTTTCAGTAGCTGTATGTCCAAAATAGCAAGTTTTGGGAGCTAGTCATTTCGCAACTAGTCTGTCTTGACTTAAACTTTTGGGATACATGTTCCAAAGTACTTGGCTGATATTTTGGTGGATTTAGGAAGCTCAAAGGGTCTACTAATCAACTCTGAAGTCTCAGTTGGCTGGTGTGAAGCTGGTTGTAGCAGCACCAACTCATCTTTGGATTGCATCCACCATCTCTCTTCACAGTGCTATATGGCGGTTACGACTTGATGCTGTCATCATGATGTCATCGACTTGAAACAAGACCTCTCGGTATCAGAATTCAGTAAGTAGACAATCAATCTTGGGGTTTTGGCACGTTTTGGATGCACTGGTAGCATTAGTTTCTCCAAACTCTAAACCAATCATGAGATAGGTAAAGTCACATGGAATCTGAGGTTTATGATGGTTTCCTTTGTGTCCATGACATCACCTCTCCCTCAAGCGACGAGTTCCATGAGAAGCGGCCATGTTCTCTAACTTGGGTTTCATTGGATTCTTCTTATGGAATTCACGAACCTTGACTTTTGCTATTGAAGATTTTCTATAAGTTCGCAAGTACGATCGCTGATGGCATATGCTTTCCAATGAATAAAGCATTCCAATCGTCCTCGTGCGATTCTTGAATCTAAGACATGATTAACCTCGAATTCTTCATGATCCTTAATCTTGAAAGGTGGTGAAGGACTCGGTCTCCCTTGAGCTTTCTTAGCTTCATGAAAAGATAGGTCCTTTGAGCTTTTAGTGGTGTGTTGTAGTGTTTCCAAGATCTTTGATGGAGTGCCTTGAGTAAGCATACCTCCTTGATTGAACACGAACTCATCTTTGTCCTTTATCTTCTTGTTATCATAATTTGTATGCTCCATATCATTCGTAATGACTTCTTGTCCTTCAAAGATTCTTGATTTAGATTCTTGAGGAATAGTGTCGTCATTATTCAAGACTTCTGACTCTTGGACTTGGATTTCTTTTAGCAACTGATTCTCATACTGAATTGCTTGATTGATAGCTCTATCTAAAGTTTTTAACTAAGATGTAGAGGATAAAAAAACCTTTATTTCATCTCTGAGACCACTTTGAAATTGATTAACTAGATAGTCTTCTTGATATGCGGATCCTTGAAATACAATTTCGAAGTCTGATGTGAATTCACCAACTAAGCGATCACCTTGTTGTAACCTCCGTTCAAAGTCTCGAAGTTTTTTATATATATCATCAGAGTAGACTCGATATTTCTGAGTATGGATATGGACCATCATGCTTGGCATGGTCTTGATGTGGATAGTCTTGCCAAAATGTCAGGGGAGCACTAGATTATGCTCTCTGACTTCACTAGACAAGATTTCAGAAATACACTTATGATTACAAGAGCACCCATGTAGGGAAAATGATACAAGAATACGTAATTGATACAATATGTCCCACAACCCGGGACCGATAGTTATTGAAAACTGGATTAGAGATGATACAGGAGATCCCACAACCCGGGATCGTGAGTATGGAACAAGATATCTCGATTACAAGAATTCCCTTCAGGGATATGAACTAGATACAAGAAATAACTAGAAAGGATCTCGTACTACGAGATTACAATAGGGCAAGGCTAGATGTCCAGGAAACAAGACTAGATAAGACTAGAGCAAGAGACAAGACTAGAACTTGAACTGGAACTTGAAAGTACGTACTTGGAGGTCACGACCCCTTGAGCTCCCAAGACTGGCATTGGCAAGACTGAGAATGAATGTGGCGAACCCCTCCTTTTATAGGTGTTCAAAGGCGGTGCTATATGCCGGTTATGACTTGATGATATCATCATGATGTCATCGACTTGAAACAAGACCCCCTGGTGTCAGAATTCAGCAAGTAGACAATCGATCTTGGGGTTTTGGCATGTTTTGGATGCAATGGTCGCACTAGTTTCTCCAAACTCTAAACCAATCATGAGATAGGTAAAGTCACATGAAATCTGAGGTTTAGGATGGTTTCCTTTGTGTCCATCACCCCTAGCACGTGGTGCTTGCTTTCAACCTATAATGCCTTCTTTAACATGCACACCTGGTTTTTATGCACAAAGCCACGGGGCTGAAAAACATGCACTTCTTCATGCAAGTCACCGTTCAAAAATGTGTTTTAATGTCCAGCTGATGTACATTCCAACCATGATGGGCTGCAAGTGCACAGATGCTCCGAAGAGTAGTCATACGACATGTAGGTGCAAAGGTCTCATCAAAATCAATGCCTCTTTCCTACGCATAACCCTTTGCAACAAGCCTAGCCTTACACATGCCAATTGTTCCATCAGGCTTATGCTTCAGCTTGTAAACCCACTTAGTGCCAGTGGCCTTCTTGCCAGAAGGCAAGTCACACAAAGACCAAGTACCATTCTTCATTATAGCATCATATTCAAATTGCATAGCAACCATCCAATTTTTTGAATTTTGTGGTTCATCAAACTAAACAGGCTCATTCTTATCACAGAGACTAGATGCATCCATTGCATAACAATCTGATGCAAAAGAGGCACTATGAGAGCCTGATCGAGTACAACATGACAAAGGTGCATCTAATTTGATATCACACAAAGTCTGCACCAGCCATTTTGGCATAGTTTTTGCTTGCTCAATATCAGCTCTCTCATCAACAAGTGCATCATGTAAATCTACATCAGAAATGGAATGATTTGCATCATCACTTGAAACCTGCAAAGGGTGAGAAGTTGCCTCATTAGGACCAGCACTAGACTGTCCACCTGTAAAAAGAGGTAGCAAAGTATCATACATGCCTTTGGAGTTAACAGATGTCTCCTTAGTATATGAAAGCAATGGCTGAATAGCATCTTCCACAAAAGCAACATCACGGCTAACCAAAAAGTGTTTAGTCTATGGATGATACAGACGATAGCCTTTACTTTCAGAACTGTACCCAACAAAAATACATTTTATTACTTTATCATCCAATTTCCTGCGATGTTGTTCAGGCACTAATGCATATGCCAAACAACCAAAAACACGCAGATGAGCAACAGATGGCTTGTGATCATGCCAAGCCTCATATGGAGTGATAGACTATGGGACACCTCTTAAGTACATATGTTGCACACATGATAGCCTCAAGCCAAAAACTATGTGGTGAAGCCTTACTCTTGATCATACACCTCGCCATCTCCATGAGTGACCTATTCTTTCATTCAACAACCCCATTCTGTTGAGGTGTATACGGCACTGTACATTGGTGTTTTATCCCACGTTTAGTCGAAAATGCATTAAAATCAGAAGACATATATTCCTTCCCTCGATCAGAACAGAGGATGCCCATTTTACATGCTGACAGATTTTCAGCCAAAACCAAAAACTGTTTGAAGCACATGAACACTTCGAACTTTGCCTTCAATGGATATACCCATGCATGCCTAAAAAAATCATCAATGAAAGTCACGAAGTAAAGATAATTTCCAAAAGAAGGCGTCTGCATAGGACCATAGACATCACTATGTACAAGCTGCAATTTCTGAGTAGCCCAAACTGAACCATCATTTGGAAATGAGGAACGCTACATTTTGCCCAAAATACAGCCTTCATAAACATGTTTTCCAGGTGCCTCAAGTTTGGGCAAAGACAATTTCAGATTTCTGTAGGCGTAGCAAACTAGCGAAATTCAGATGACCAAAGCCTGCATGCCAAAGATTTGCATCTGACATACCTAAAACCACGAATTTTTGAGCTGAGGAAATATCTCCTAACTTTGGGGATCACTTTTAGGTGGAGACATTCGAATTCGAATTCAAAACTCCCTCCAAGAATAGCTATAAAAAGAGCAAGAAGGAAGAGGCGATTAGCAAGCCTTATACGTCAACACTGCATGTCATTTTGTAGAGATTGAAGAGCTTAATCCATAGCTCTATCATTCTACTCCCATTGTGCAAACATTCATTGCCAATGTGGTTGTAATCATATGTGAATCTATACATTTGTCTTTATCTTCTTCTCTGTTTTGTTCTCTGCTATACTCACTCAGAGCAGTAACTTCCGAATGTCATATCTCGAGTTCTGCGCAACCTTTTTCAGTGTTTTAACATGCGTTGGATAGCTCTTACTGTCTACTTTCTGCATATAAATTTTCAAGGTCATTGGATATACAAATTTGGCGATATCTGCATTTTACTGCTCACTGGTCTATCTCTGCAGAGTCCCGATAATGGTGGGCATGTTCCAGAAATTGATGAATCTTGTTCTCAGTGCTCAGTCCATCATTTAAAGTGTTTTAACTTGGATTGGGAAGCTTGCTAAGTCTATTTGCTATGCCAAAAAGGAATTTATCTAATTTTTACCAGGTTGAGAGCACTGTTCATTTTTTCAGTAGCTGTATGTCCAAAATAGCAAGTTTTGGGAGCTAGTCATTTCGCAACTAGTCTGTCTTGACTTAAACTTTTGGGATACATGTTCCAAAGTACTTGGCTGATATTTTGGTGGATTTAGGAAGCTCAAAGGGTCTACTAATCAACTCTGAAGTCTCAGTTGGCTGGTGTGAAGCTGGTTGTAGCAGCACCAACTCATCTTTGGATTGCATCCACCATCTCTCTTCACAGTGCTATATGGCGGTTACGACTTGATGCTGTCATCATGATGTCATCGACTTGAAACAAGACCTCTCGGTATCAGAATTCAGTAAGTAGACAATCAATCTTGGGGTTTTGGCACGTTTTGGATGCACTGGTAGCATTAGTTTCTCCAAACTCTAAACCAATCATGAGATAGGTAAAGTCACATGGAATCTGAGGTTTATGATGGTTTCCTTTGTGTCCATGACATCACCTCTCCCTCAAGCGACGAGTTCCATGAGAAGCGGCCATGTTCTCTAACTTGGGTTTCATTGGATTCTTCTTATGGAATTCACGAACCTTGACTTTTGCTATTGAAGATTTTCTATAAGTTCGCAAGTACGATCGCTGATGGCATATGCTTTCCAATGAATAAAGCATTCCAATCGTCCTCGTGCGATTCTTGAATCTAAGACATGATTAACCTCGAATTCTTCATGATCCTTAATCTTGAAAGGTGGTGAAGGACTCGGTCTCCCTTGAGCTTTCTTAGCTTCATGAAAAGATAGGTCCTTTGAGCTTTTAGTGGTGTGTTGTAGTGTTTCCAAGATCTTTGATGGAGTGCCTTGAGTAAGCATACCTCCTTGATTGAACACGAACTCCTCTTTGTCCTTTATCTTCTTGTTATCATAATTTGTATGCTCCATATCATTCGTAATGACTTCTTGTCCTTCAAAGATTCTTGATTTAGATTCTTGAGGAATAGTGTCGTCATTATTCAAGACTTCTGACTCTTGGACTTGGATTTCTTTTAGCAACTGATTCTCATACTGAATTGCTTGATTGATAGCTCTATCTAAAGTTTTTAACTAAGATGTAGAGGATAAAAAAACCTTTATTTCATCTCTGAGACCACTTTGAAATTGATTAACTAGATAGTCTTCTTGATATGCGGATCCTTGAAATACAATTTCGAAGTCTGATGTGAATTCACCAACTAAGCGATCACCTTGTTGTAACCTCCGTTCAAAGTCTCGAAGTTTTTTATATATATCATCAGAGTAGACTCGATATTTCTGAGTATGGATATGGACCATCATGCTTGGCATGGTCTTGATGTGGATAGTCTTGCCAAAATGTCAGGGGAGCACTAGATTATGCTCTCTGACTTCACTAGACAAGATTTCAGAAATACACTTATGATTACAAGAGCACCCATGTAGGGAAAATGATACAAGAATACGTAATTGATACAATATGTCCCACAACCCGGGACCGATAGTTATTGAAAACTGGATTAGAGATGATACAGGAGATCCCACAACCCGGGATCGTGAGTATGGAACAAGATATCTCGATTACAAGAATTCCCTTCAGGGATATGAACTAGATACAAGAAATAACTAGAAAGGATCTCGTACTACGAGATTACAATAGGGCAAGGCTAGATGTCCAGGAAACAAGACTAGATAAGACTAGAGCAAGAGACAAGACTAGAACTTGAACTGGAACTTGAAAGTACGTACTTGGAGGTCACGACCCCTTGAGCTCCCAAGACTGGCATTGGCAAGACTGAGAATGAATGTGGCGAACCCCTCCTTTTATAGGTGTTCAAAGGCGGTGCTATATGCCGGTTATGACTTGATGATATCATCATGATGTCATCGACTTGAAACAAGACCCCCTGGTGTCAGAATTCAGCAAGTAGACAATCGATCTTGGGGTTTTGGCATGTTTTGGATGCAATGGTCGCACTAGTTTCTCCAAACTCTAAACCAATCATGAGATAGGTAAAGTCACATGAAATCTGAGGTTTAGGATGGTTTCCTTTGTGTCCATCACCCCTAGCACGTGGTGCTTGCTTTCAACCTATAATGCCTTCTTTAACATGCACACCTGGTTTTTATGCACAAAGCCACGGGGCTGAAAAACATGCACTTCTTCATGCAAGTCACCGTTCAAAAATGTGTTTTAATGTCCAGCTGATGTACATTCCAACCATGATGGGCTGCAAGTGCACAGATGCTCCGAAGAGTAGTCATACGACATGTAGGTGCAAAGGTCTCATCAAAATCAATGCCTCTTTCCTACGCATAACCCTTTGCAACAAGCCTAGCCTTACACATGCCAATTGTTCCATCAGGCTTATGCTTCAGCTTGTAAACCCACTTAGTGCCAGTGGCCTTCTTGCTAGAAGGCAAGTCACACAAAGACCAAGTACCATTCTCATTATAGCATCATATTCAAATTGCATAGCAACCATCCAATTTTTTGAATTTTGTGGTTCATCAAACTAAAAAGGCTCATTCTTATCACAGAGACTAGATGCATCCATTGCATAACAATCTGATGCAAAAGAGGCACTATGAGAGCCTGATCGAGTACAACATGACAAAGGTGCATCTAATTTGATATCACACAAAGTCTGCACCAGCCATTTTGGCATAGTTTTTGCCTGCTCAATATCAGCTCTCTCATCAACAAGTGCATCATGTAAATCTGCATCAGAAATGGAATGATTTGCATCATCACTTGAAACGTGCAAAGGGTGAGAAGTTGCTTCATTAGGACCAGCACTAGACTGTCCACCTGTAAAAAGAGGTAGCAAAGTATCATACATGCCTTTGGAGTTAACAGATGTCTCCTTAGTATATGAAAGCAATGGCTGAATAGCATCTTCCACAAAAGCAACATCACGGCTAACCAAAAAGTGTTTAGTCTATGGATGATACAGACGATAGCCTTTACTTTCAGAACTGTACCCAACAAAAATACATTTTATTACTTTATCATCCAATTTCCTGCGATGTTGTTCAGGCACTAATGCATATGCCAAACAACCAAAAACACGCAGATGAGCAACAGATGGCTTGTGATCATGCCAAGCATCATATGGAGTGATAGACTATGGGACACCTCTTAAGTACATATGTTGCACACATGATAGCCTCAAGCCAAAAACTATGTGGTGAAGCCTTACTCTTGATCATACACCTCGCCATCTCCATGAGTGACCTATTCTTTCATTCAACAACCCCATTCTGTTGAGGTGTATACGGCACTGTACATTGGTGTTTTATCCCACGTTTAGTCGAAAATGCATTAAAATCAGAAGACATATATTCCTTCCCTCGATCAGAACAGAGGATGCCCATTTTACATGCTGACAGATTTTCAGCCAAAACCAAAAACTGTTTGAAGCACATGAACACTTCGGACTTTGCCTTCAATGGATATACCCATGCATGCCTAAAAAAATCATCAATGAAAGTCACGAAGTAAAGATAATTTCCAAAAGAAGGCGTCTGCATAGGACCATAGACATCACTATGTACAAGCTGCAATTTCTGAGTAGCCCAAACTGAACCATCATTTGGAAATGAGGAACGCTACATTTTGCCCAAAATACAGCCTTCATAAACATGTTTTCCAGGTGCCTCAAGTTTGGGCAAAGACAATTTCAGATTTCTGTAGGCGTAGCAAACTAGCGAAATTCAGATGACCAAAGCCTGCATGCCAAAGATTTGCATCTGACATAGCCTAAGAATCATGTACTGCACATGCCGAATCATTCATAGAACTTTCATAGTCTATGAGCTTATACAACCCACGACATATAATGCCAGAAGCAATAATCACATCGCCATTTGACAGATCATGAACTGTACACCTGCCATCAATAAATTTCACAACCAAGCCAATCTTGGCTAATGCAGAAACTTATAACAAGTTCTTCTTGATCCCTGGCACAAATAAAGCATTTGACAAAGTGAAAGAACTACCATCAGTAGTAGTCAAAATGATCTTACCAACTCCCATAACAGGATAAGAGGAGTTGTTGGTGCATGTAATAGTATTCCCTCTAGGGGCAGACTCGAGTGAAGAGAAGAAACTGTGCTGCGAGGTAATATATTTGGTCGCCCCACTATCAAAGTACCAAACATTTGAGTCTACTACAGACATGCACTGCTCATGAGAAGATGGATCAAAACTGCAAACAGTAGTAAACGCCCATTCTTCTTCCTGCACAAGATTAGCAGATTCTATTTTTGGTGTAGATGATTCTGCAACAACCATTCCAGCCTCTTTCTTCTTTGCCTCTTTAGCAACCAGTTTTGGATAGTTCTTTATGATATGATCATTTCCTTTACAATACTTGCAAAATAATTTCTGCGCTTCTGATTTGTTTGCATCTTTTTCTTCCCTCTTCGATTGTGTAGAATTAGCAGATTTCTGCTTACTAGTTGAAGAGCTCCATTTTCCTTTGCATTTCTAACTAGCCAAGAATGCTTGATCTGCAACTCGCATAATGGACCTGTTTTGCCTGGACTGATCTTCTTGCAATAAAACAGAGACTAACTCCTTAAATGACAAGGCATTTGGATTGCCTTTCATCATCAACCAAAGAGTAGAAGCAAAACTCTGATATGAATCAGGAAGACCATTTAGAACGGTCTGCACAAGTGAGCTATCTGGTATAACCTCATCAGCAAAAATCAATTGTTCCTTCAAGTCTTGATCTTTGTTAGAAAATTGTCCATAGAATCACCTTCATTCATGTGCTCACTCTTCAACTATTTTCAGAGGTAAGCAACACGAGCCTCATTCCTAGCTTGGTACAATGTGGTAAGTGTATCCCAAGCATCCTTAGCTGTTCTGCAAGAGCGTATGTGAGGAATAATGGCATATTTGACAGACAAAGCTATCAATGCATGTGCCTGGGCATCTCTGCCATCCCAACAAATTTGCTCTGCAGTAGGTGCAGCAGAAACCGTAACATCAATAAGGAATATGCAGAATATCATCATCTTCGACACCTTTTGCATCAGCTTCAGTACCTGCAGTTGTAATAGTTGCAAGTGTGATAGGATGTTTTTCAACACCCTGCACAATGTTCCACATTCCTTTTGCAATCAATACATGTCGCATCATATAAGCCCACAATGGGTAGTTGGTACCATCCAACTTATCCTCAACGGCTTTCAGCCATGGCCAGTGGCTAAAATACCTTGATGCAAAAAATTGACTGTATCTCAAAAAGTTGAACGGAACTGCCTACACGAGTTCTGCTAAACTTGTAGCAGACTTCGAGATGCTTATACGGACGAACTGAAACAAGTATATAGCTTTGGCACAAAAAGATAAAAGAGCCTGCATAAGCATTGCGATAGTGCGTTCAGCCGAAACGAGCTCAGATTGTGATTTCGTGCCCATCAACAGGGAAGCTGTTTTGATCTCATAAATGTTAAAAATAAAGAAGTAAGCTCGTATGTATTTTTGCAAAAAGGATTTTCTTCAAGTAGAAGAAAAATACAAAAACAAAAAATAGAAGCATTTACTTCAGCAAGTAGTGGAGACCAAAAGAGAATCATTCAAAAGAGAATCAAATCCAAAAACTGAACTGTAAGAGGAGTGGCTGTCCAAAGTAGTGGAGAAATGATGGAGAAGAGCTCTCAAACTCATCATGAGAGCTTTTGGTCACTTGACTATAAAAGAGGCAAGGGAGGACACTCAAGAATAGAGGAAGAAGGCGAGGAAGCCCCCTTGTAGCTACTTCAATTGTTTTCAGTCATTTCGTTCAGTTTACTCTCATAGAGTATGTCCAGCCGCACATCCATTTTTGGGTAGTCTACTTGTAAGAGTCATATCTCTCAATATATATATCCAATTTTAGTGTTTAAACATTCGTTGGAAAGCTTATCTCGAGCGACTTCCTCTGTCTAGAACAGTTTTATGAAATTCTTTATGCTCTATGAGTTATTCAGGTTTTAGTGAAGTCCAGTTTTCAGCCTAACTGAGTGGACATGTAGTCTGTTGTGAATCAAATAGTTGCCAACCCAAATCTACTCCAAATTGAAAGTTTGATATCTCAGTTGGAAGCTCTAGGTGTCTAGTTTGAGTGACCAAAGTTTCAAGTTCATTGGATATTTCACTTGGTACCAGTTTTCATTTCTTGATCCTGAGAAGGTCTTCTACACTTTCCGCTGCGATTAGGAGAGGAATTCTCCAACAATTGGTATCAGAGCTTTGGAGTTTGAAGATTCAAAGCATTGGAACTGAATTGAAGCAAAGGAGAAGCTACAAATCAAGGGGGAGCTTTGTGAAGTCAAGAAAGAGCGCCACAACATACTTGAGGTAAACTTCAATCTTGGAAATTTTCAATGGCTGATTTAGGAGAACAAGTTGAGAAGTTAGACAAAGATAATTTTCAATCTTGGAGGTATAGAATGATAAATTACCTTAAAGGTAAAGGTTTATGGAGTCTAGTTAGTGGAGACAATCCACAACCGGTGGACATTGAAGATCCCAACATTACTCCGGCACAAAGGAGACAATTTGCTGATTGGGAAGAGAGGAATTGAAGGGTGATGTTCCTCATCTCACAAGTTATTTCTAACACTATGATTGGTCATGTGCAAAGCTTAGAAACAACCAAGGAAGTTTGGGAAGCATTGGAGAAGGTGTATGCTACCTCAACAAGGTCTCGAAGGATGCAACTCAAGAACGAGCTCAACAACATGAGGAAAAGCTCAAACCAAAGCATTAGTGAGTATACATTGAGGATCAAAGAGCTTCGAGATCAGCTAGCATCAGTTGGATGCAAGATAGAAGAGGAAGACATCGTCCAAACAGCCCTCAATGGCTTGAGAAGTGAAGAAAAGTGGAAGCCCCTCATCACAAACATCCTTTATAGAGATCCTCTACCAACATTCAACGAGATTATACCAAATCTTGTGGCTGAAGAGGCTGCTCAACAAGGAGAAGGCAACAAAGGTAAGGACAGCCATAGTCAAATGTTATATGCAGGAAGAGGTAGAGGAAGGAACTCAAGAGGAGGCTCGAGAGGAAGAGGAGGAAGCTACAACAACACAAATTTCAGCCAACACAACTTAGAGGACAACAAGGACAACTCAAATGAAAACACACATGGAAGAGGTCGAGGAAGAAATAGAGGAAGAGGTTGAGGTTCATACAATCCTCATAAAGGTATAACATGTTATCATTGTGGTGAACTAGGACATTATGCAAATGATTGTTGGCAAAAGAATGGAAGGCTGAATGGAGGCAACCAAAGGAGCCAAAATAACTATGTGAGTACATCAAGTGAAGGAGACAAGCAAACCATGCTTGCCATGAAGCATGACTACAACAACTCGAGAAGTGATGACAAAAAATGGTTCATAGATTCAGGTTGCAGCAACCATATGACATGCTAAGGAGATTTGTTCACAAAGCTACAAGCTCCAAGTGGAAAAGGATGTGTGGAGACCGGCGATGAAACTCAACACGCAATTGAGCATGTTGGAGATATCAAGCTTGGAGACAAGAAGGTATTGGCTGATGTTCTTCATGTTCCTACTATTGCAAAGAATTTGATTTCAGTAGGACAAATGGTAGAGAAAGGATATCATGTTATCTTCAATGAAAAAGGCTGCTTTATAAAGAATCCAAAAGAAGGATTCAAGGTCATTGCTCAAGGAAGGAAAGAAGGAAGGATGTTCACTTTGGACATTCAACAACCGCATGGAAAGGTGATGTATATTCAGTTTGGAAACAAAAGGATTGCTGAAATCGATTTGTGGCACAAAAGGTTTGGACATATCAACATTCCCAAGCTCAAGGACATGAGCAACCATGAAGTGGTAAGAGGTCTTCCAAGATTCAATGATGCCAGACTACATGAGTTTTGTGAAGCATGCCAACTAGGAAAGAAAACTCGACAACCATTCAAGAAAAGCAACTATGTGGCAAGGAATGTCCTCGACTTGATACACACGGATGTATGGGGACCATCACAACAACCATCAGTGGCTGGTAATAGATATTTTTTCACTTTTATTGATGATCATTCAAGGAAAGTATGGATGTTTTGCATAAAACAAAAATCAGATGTGTTCTCCATGTTCAAGAGATTTAAAGCACAAGTAGAAAAGGAAACAGGATGCTACATAAAGACCTTGAGGTCCGATGGAGGAGGAGAATATTTCTCCAAAGAATTTTCAGATTTTCTTTATGAAAATGGCATCAAGAGACAATTTACATGTAGGTACACACCTCAACAAAATGGAATAGCTGAAAGGAAAAATCGACATATCACAGAAGTTGCAAGATGCATGCTCAATGAGATGAAGATGCCACTAAACTATTGGGCTGAAGCAACTAGTACGGCCATTTATTTGATGAACAAGTGCACAACGGTTGGAGTGCATAATCTAACTCCTGAGGAGGTTTATTTCGGTAAGAAGCCTGACCTTACACATCTCAAAGTTTTTGGATGCGTGTGTTATGTTCACATCCCTCAAGAACTAAGGACAAAGATGGAGGCAAAGTCCGAAAAATGTATTTTTATTGGATATTCATCGGAGCAAAAGGGATATAGGTGCTACAATCTGGTGACAAAGGAGCAACGAGTCTCACGAGATGTGGTATTTGATGAGCTAAGACCATGGTTTGGAGACAAAGGGAAAGAGAAGATTCTTGAAGAAGATTGCGAAGATAATGGAGGTGCTGTCGAAGAAGAATTTCAGCAAACAAGCACTCAAATGTCAGGTCCAGAAGCTTCTACATCACTTGGAGAAAGCTCAACATGGAAGGGGAGGCTAAGGATTCATTCCTCATCACCAACATCAGCTTATGAAAGATCTAAAGCTGAAAGTGCTGCCCAAAATAGTGATTCAAATGCAAGTCAAGAAGAGTATGAAGAGGTGATCACACCGAAGGTAAAGTTGAACCGGTTGAAGAAGCAATGTTCAAAAGGAAATGAAAGGAGGTCTTCAAGAGCAAGGTATCCAATTGAAAGGCTGAGCTATGATAGTTTTATTGCAAAGCATTTTGCATATATGACACAGGTCGTCAAAGACCAAGACCCGGATGCATATGAAGAAGCATTTACACAAAAAGAATGGCAAGAAGCTATGCAAGAAGAGATGAAAGCTCTCAAGTACAATCACACATGCGAGCTAGTTCCAAAGGCTGAAGGTATGAAGATTGTTCCAAATAAATGGGTGTTTAAAATAAAGAGAAATGCTAATGGTTCTCTAGCAAGGCATAAAGCTAGACTAGTAGCAAAAGGATTCAAGCAAACTTACGGCAGCAAGGAGATGGCCATTGTACCAACTTGACATAAAAAATGCTTTTCTCAATGGTGAACTTCAAGAAGAGGTATACATGAGTCAACCGATTGGATTTGAAGACAAAAAGCATCCAAATTTTGTTTATAGATTGAAGAAAGCTTTGTATGGGCTGAAGCAAGCACCATGTGCGTGGAATCAAAGATTGGTCGAGTACCTCACAAGGTGTGGGTATAGTCCAAGTAATGCAGATCCCTCTCTCTACATGAAGAAAGAAGAAGGCAAGCAGCTATATATTTGCATATACGTTGATGATCTCATCATAACAGGAAGTAATGTTACAGGAATACAAGAGATCAAAAGGAAACTCGGTAAGGAGTTTAAAATTTCAGATCTTGGTGAGCTGAAATACTTTTTAGGCATTGAGATAGTCTATGGGAAAGATGGCATTTACTTGATGCAAAGAAAGTACCTATTGGATGTTCTTTTCAGATTTGGAATGAGTGAATGCAAACCACTCACTCAACCTATGGACACAAATGTGAAGCTATGCTCAAATGATGGAGAGAAGTTACATGATGTAACTACATACAGGAGTATTATAGGTTCATTGATCTATGCTACGATCACAAGACCAGATTTGTGTTATATTGTTGGAGTTCTTTCTCAATTTATGCAAGCTCCAACAAGTGAACATTTAAATTCAGCCAAACGAGTGCTAAGATATGTGAAGCACACAGTCAATCATGCTTTGTTTTATAGATATGATGAAGAATTGCAGGGAAAAGGCTTTAGTGATGCTGATTGGGCTAGTTCGAAGGAAGATAGAAGATCCACGTCAAGTTATGTGTTCACGATAGGTAGCAAACCTATCACATGGAGCTCAAAGAAGCAACCTACTGTTGCACTATCATCTACAGAAGCTGAATATAGAGGTTTAGCCTTTGCAACTTGTGAAGCTATGTGGATTAAGAAGCTCTTGGCTGATCTTGATGT
>CM035408.1:176534571-176599571 GCA_020310875.1 Ceratopteris richardii | reverse complement strand
CTATCTCTTATACAAGGATTTTCCATAGAGATAGACATTGGTAGCTTAACTAGCACTATGAGTCCTTAGTATTGATGTAAATATAAACACTTATGATAATAAAGACCAAGTTTCATATATCTTGTCTTGTATTTCTTGTGAAGTATTTTTTAAGTCTAAACAATGTCTGAAAGATTTTCAAGATGTATGCCCTACATAACTTATCTACGGCTTGCCGCCCTCTCATGGAAACATTGATCATAGTATAGATCTGTTTCTCGAAACCAAGCCAAAACCTCAAAGTCTGTACCAACTCCCATATGTCTATATAATAGAAGTCAAAAAATAGATAAAAAAGTATATAGACAAAGGTTTTATAAGGCAAAATCAGTCCCCTTCGGCCATACCTATTCTTCTTGTACAAAAAAAGGATGGAACAATATGGTTATCCATAGATTATAGGACCCTAAACAGTTTGATGATAACGAATAAGTTCCCTAAGAGGCTTGTGGAAGATCTTTTTGACAACTTAGAGAGAGCCAAAATCTTTTCAAAGATTGATTTTCATCACGGATATCATGAGATAAGAATTAAAAGGGAAGATATCCCCAAGATAGCCTTCAAAACAATGTTTGATCAATATGAATTTTTTGTGATGCATTTTGGGAAAAGACCCAATATTTATTAATTTAATGAATCAAGTGTTAAAAGCCATACTTGAGAAAATTTATTATAGATTTTCTCCATGATATTCTAATCTTCAATAAATATTATGAAAGTCATTTGAAAAACTTGAGAAAGGTATTTGAACTTTTGAGAGATAATGAACTTTACGATAAAGAGTCTAAATGTGATTTCTAGGTCATATTATGATCACGGAGGGAATCTACATCGACCCTAAAAAGTTCAAAGTGATTGTTGAATAGCCTGAGCGCAAACCTATTCGAGAATCATAAAGCTTTTTCTGATTGGTCAAATACTATAGGAAGTTCATGTTAGGTTATGCCAATATGGCAATACGCTTGATTGATCAGATCAAGGGAAAACATAAGAAATTATATAGGAAAGAAGAACAAGCAAAGAGCTTCCAAGATTTGCAACTTACCTTGGCTTAGATCCTAGTTCTACGAATAGTGGATCTGAGAAAACATTTTCAAATAGGAATAGATGCAAGTTCATTTGTAGTAGGAGCAATACTAAGCCGTCGATCAATAGCTTAGAAAAGTAGAAAGCTAAGTCCTATGAAAAAAAGTTCTACATATGAGCGAGAAATATTTGTTTTAGTTAATGCTCTTATAAAATGGCATCATTACTTGTATGGATCAAAGATAACAAATTCCTTTCATCAAGATAGCATCAAATGATTTACAAATCAACTAGATTTAAGAGTTAGAAAAGCTAGATGGATCAAACAACTTCAAGAGTTTGATTATGAGTTTAGATATAGAAGACAAAAGTTTAATGCAGTGGTAGACACCTTAAGTTGAATGCCCATGTTGAGAAATCTAAGACTTGTACAAGTTCAAAGTGAATCTATTTCTACTTTGTAGGCAACTATAAAGAAGATCTAGGCTATAGCTGAGCCCGTAAAGCAACTGAGAAAGTACAAACAATTGAAGTAAGTACTTTTGAAGAAAAGTTTAAAAACTATTCCATCAAAGATGAAGTTTTCTTTATAAAGGTAAATTTAATTCAAGTTAGGTAGCATAATTCTAATGAATTTCATATAATTCAATACACTCTTGAAAAGAAAATTTAAGAATTTCTCATAAGATTGACAATCCCCAAGAAGTTAAAGCTAAAGCCTTTGAGAAAAGTATCCTAAGTCGAAAAAATCTTATTTGTTTTTAATTTCTTGGGTTAAGTTAAAGTGAAATAGGCCAAAATTGAATGTCAACTTCAACCTATATTTTATTCAAGATTTTTAAAGCCCAATTGGACAAAGTGGTCCTTCATGCAGCGAGAAACATAGTAATTGTTGATTGGAAGTGCCTCATAATACAAACATCTAAGTTAGATGTTGTAATCAACCTTACATTATAGCTCCAAAACAAATTCAAATGAAATAGAAATTCTCAAAGTCTTGACCAGAAAAAGAATTCCATCTCAATTACTAGTGCCATGCACTAGAAAGCTCCAAAAACTAGTAACTTGAATCCACCCATTTCACATGTTAGTGCCTAGATAGCATGTAGTGAAAACATTGAACTAGCTAGGGATACTTTGAGACACCCTTATTATGCATTCCCTACTTTGCAGTTGATTAAGCTTATCAAGTGCAAAGCTAAATCGTGTTTTGAATCATTTGGGCATGGATTTGGCAATAGATTCTCCTCTATTCATTTAGAGTATGAGGTGAATCCCATCATAGAGATGAAAACATGTTCTTCTAGGTTATAATATGAGGTTCGAGGATATACCTACAATTTATTATATATAGCTCTATTTTTTAGGACAAAAATCTTTCCCAAGATGAAAAGAATGTTATAAAGTAAGTTTATTATATGAATGATTGACTGATTCAAATAAATTTGAAATTGAACATCTTTTGGTCATTCTTGTGTAAGGTCAAAGATTTTGAGATTAGACTTAAGCATAAATTGATGTGCTCCCTAAAGAAAGTAATCCACTTAGCCTAGGGGTTGAATCTCAAGATTGGGAAGGAGGCCTTGGGTTCAACCTGCATGGGAAGTATAGGGACAGAGTTTTATCCAAACAGTTCTAGAGCCTTCTAACTCAAGTTAAAGTAATTTAACTCGAGTTTAGAGAGACTTAACTCGAGTAGCAAGTACTCCTACCACTAGTGGACTCTAGTGGAAGGTGCTAAAGCAGTGATGGAGATGGCACATGCACTTGTGGACTACACTTATACTTGTGATTATCATTGATTCGAGAAGTTATATATAGAGGCATAAGATTGGGAGGAGTCATCTCTCTAACTAGTGGTGGTCCTAATATATTAGTTCATTACATTTCCACAAGTGTTTTTTTTCTTTATGCTTGGTAGCTCATGCATAGGTTGATTGAGCAAGAAGCAACCTATTGTGGCTAATTCTAGTTAGTATGTGGAGCATAGGACATCTTTCACAACTATTATCGAGTGTATGGCTCATACTCCTTATGAATGATTTCAATATTAGTCAAAATTCTACCTTCACTATACTTATTGATAGTCAAAGCTTATAAGGTATTTATGAGGAACCTCACACTAAGCATAATGAGATACTCTATCATTATATAAAGGAGAAATTCTTTGCTAGAGTGATTAGATTGGTTTATGTGCTCACACAAGATAATGTTGCATACCTTTTCACAAAGGCTTGGACTTGTAAGAAGTTTAAAGCTTTTTGTTAAGATTTGGGTTTACTCCATTTTGTGGATTGATCTATTGGTTAGCACATCAAAATACAAATATCACTCCCTTGTTCACCATATCACTCCCATTGGGATTTAGGCTTCCTTCCTAACTTATGTACATATTCATAACCCTAATAGAATCCTTATCCTTATACATTATGTGCTTGGTAATACATTGTGTATTGTGGTGGTAACCTCTTCTTTGTCTTTGTATTGTTTGTGTGTGGTCCAACTCCCCAAACTCTAATAACAATAGGCACACATGTAACTTTACATTACTCCAAAGTTAAGGTATTGAGTCAAGTCAACTCATTTTGAAGTTAAAATTATGTGATAATCTATTTGAATGCAAGTTCAATGTGGAAATGTATATCTAGTCCAATCATTGATCATAAATCAATGCTCAAAATCATTGATGAGAATTCCTCCAATAAAACTACATTGAAGATGGTTCACTCATGACTTTTGTGCAAAACATGAAAGGTATATAAAACCAATTATATTTTGTGAAGAAAAAATAATCCATTCTAAAGTTCTATAATATCTTAACCTTATATCATTCATTGTGGTAAGCATGGAGGATCACTTGGACAATGCGCAATCATGGACTAAGAGGAATGCACAATCATGTGCTCATAACTTATAAAAGTGCACAATCATGGACTCAATGATTCATTATATTATTCATGCTTTATTAGTAAGAATTCTAAGGTTTGTGTCTTGATAATATCATTGCAAACAAGGTTTCTTTCTCTAATGTGCTTCATGGAAAAATGAATTCCAAAAGGATGATTTGGGTAGAAATTTATCTAAATATTTTCCATGTTTCAAACATAAGTCACTTGAAGTTCTAAAGTACTAGATATTCATGTTTATACATATGGGAAAAGATGATCTTTATCCTATCTTTTCCTTAAAATTTATATTATAATAGAAGACATCGAACTTAAAGGCATGTGATTAAAACTAGAATAAAATCTAAATATAGTATGAGTCAAAGTTGACTATTGATGTTCAATGAAGATTTTAGCGATAAAATGATAAATAATGCATCCAATGATAAATAATGCATCGTTAGTATAAATCGTGAATGTCTCTCTAACATTAGATAAGATAGAAAAAATATATATTATGAAAATATCAAATTAAAAGATCTATAAACATACGAAACTATATCAATCATGCATTTTTAATTGCAATGCATTGTCCATAAATAGATATCCATCCTCAAGTTCAAGAAAAGCTACTTTTATCCAACCACCAAGAGATCTTAATACAGAATCATTACATGACCTAAAAAAATTCTTTTGATTTTCATCCATAATTCTTACGCTATACTACATATCTCTTATGAGTTCCCACTTTCAAGTGTACATCAAGTCATGTGAATTTATTTAGTGAAATTTTAGAAACTATGATGATGATGAGATTACTCTATAATAACCTTCATAATATCTTTATATAACATAGATTCACGTCCTTGTGCCCAAAGTCTAATGTGACTTTTGTTTATTACACACACACGCTAGCTGTTATGTAAATTTAATTATAACTGATACACGTAAGACAGCCTATCCATTCGGTAAGTGATTGACAATGTATATGTAATCGTAGGAAAGTGTTTCCTGATATTTTAGCTGATTACTATAATTTTGATGTTCCATAGGTTTATTAACATATATTCCTTATAACTACTACCTTTCAATATGAAACGGACATCATAAAGCCATACTAAAAGCATAAAAAGCTTGTGGCTTGTACGCACGCATTATGTTGACTATTTCATAAGAACTTAACGCCTAAGTAGTGAGAACCAATCAATGTGTTGCCAACCAACCTTAGTGACGTATATGAGTAAAACAAGCCAAGAAAGGGATCGCCCAATTGACGAGATTAAGTGAGCGTGAACGCAGTAAGTAGGTTAGAGGTCGACATACCTCATCTTCAGTGAATCTTCCAGCATTGCAGATGCGATCGAATAGTTCTCCACCGGCAGCATACTCCATCACTATGGCGAGATGCTTACTGGTCAAAAAGACCTACATGACGAATCTCCGGATAAGCAAAAAGAAGAAGATGATAGTGTAGTGGCTAGTCCCACCCACAAGTGAGAAAAGATGACTCTCTCTTTTATTCTCAGTACATAAAAGACTAACTATGTGTATGCTCACTCTTAATCTCGTGTGATTCTTTCATTCTGGTGATAGAGGCCCTATTCAGCGACCCATAGCCTCATAGCGACTACCAATGATTAGTCTTTCCAGTCAGTTTTAATGATTCCAAAATACTAAAAAGCTTTTCTTACTCATAGCACTTCAGTACGCCATTCACAATGCTTGTTTGGAACGATCAAATCATATATTGGCTAAGCTGACAAATCAATCCAGCTAGCAATCATCATGTAAAAATAAGAAAGCGTAGAAATTATTATCATGATGTGTAATCCAGTACAGAACAGAACAATTATCCCAACAAAAAGGAAATGATTATTTGGTTCCATGATCACTGATACTAAGAAAAATAAATGATTTCTACCAAAATAAAATACTTGTTCCGTTTCATCATCATTTGCTATTAACAAAGTTATACTAAGCGGCAATATCCTGCTCTTTACACTATGTCCAGATCTTCTCTTGATATTCAACACAAACGCATGCTACCTTTTTAAAGACTCGAACTATATTCATGTCAATCAGTATAAACTATTGTTAACGTTGCACACACCTTTAACACCTAAGAAACACGGATAATTGATCTTTATAGGCAGTAAAAATGCCGCAAAGAGAGATTGTATTGTATAAGGAAAAGATCAATCATTTTAAATTCACTGCTAAAATCCGCACATGCTATCAGCATTATCTCGATCATTCGAGGTGCGATCTTATCCTCTGCATATGTTATTTCCAAGTTGCTGAATGTATTACTTACCCGAACTGTACACGGTCTATGGGACTTTGTTAGCTTGATTATCTCAACATGGTTGATATGCTATTTCCACAGTTGCCAAAATTATACTTAAGGGAGTGCCGAGAATCAAGTTAATATAATTAAAGGCGAATCACCTCTTTGAACCGCACAATATTTGGATGGCGCAGCGATCGGTGATTAATAATTTCTCTCTGCACATTTTGATCAATCTGCAGAAAAATAAAAGAGCTTTATCGGCGGGAGTAAACAGATGAACGCGAGAATCATCAACAAAAGATAAAGGTTCCCGTATTTTGCAGCGACTTAGTCGAAGACAATTCTCAGACAGTATGAAAAGGCGCAACATTGTTAATCCACTAATTTGCAGAATATGGTCAAATCTGTCAGAGAAAAGGTAGGCTAACTATAACGTAATGAGTTGAACTATTAGACCGGCTTGGATTGATTAGATGATAATATTTAGAATCTGATGATCGAAAGGCTCGTTGATTACTAGCATTCTGTAAAAGTCTATGCAGCTGAACAGTGATTATATGCAGACAGTGCAAAATATTTTTTTTCTCCAAAGAGGAAGTTTGGCCGAAGCTTAATCTCGCTTGCTTTTGCTTGAATTGATTGAAAGAACGACTGTACAAGTGACGGTGCAGAAGATTGACAAGGGGCTTTCGCAGGCCATTAAAATCATCGACTCAATCAAAAACTCAGAAATTGCAGCAGTACGTTACCTTCTCGCCTCTTTCTATGTACTTGACGGCAACAAGCTCATTTGTTCTTTTATCTCTCATCAAGCGAGCAACTCCGAAATTGCCCGCGCCAATGTCTTTGACGAGCTCATAGTTCTCCATTTGAACAAAACTGGACACAGATTCAGCACAGATTTCACCAAACGGAGGTAACAGATCAGAGAGGAGAGAGGCCACGAAGAGTATCAGCTTCAACGCGACACTCTCTTCGATTTTTCCCGTTGAAAGGGGCCGTACGGAATTCGACGTAATCGAGAGATCAAGAAGGATGAGACGCTACAGATAAGCATTCCTAATTACTTATGCATTCCTAATTACTGCACTAGAGCCAAACCGTGGGAACGACGATTCTGTATACGCTCCATGACTTTCGTATTGGATCATCTAAGTGCGAAGTTAGGCCGGGAAATCCTTTTGTCTGCACACTGCACTGCCTAAAGGCGTCATATCTCTCTCTCTCTCGTGCACGTGGAGTTTGCGGAGAAATGACGATGGCTAACCCCGAGGCACGCCTTCTGCACACAGTCACGCACATGGAGACGCACATAATGCAGATATATAAATGGAATTGAGGCAGAATGTTCATATACATGGTGTAAACACATCCGATACAAAGAGCAGTATGAACCCCTCGTGGCCGCAAGTTGTATGGCCAAAGAGTTGGTAGGACCGTAGGAAACAAAATATTGTATAAAGCGCGCAGAGAGAGAGAGAGCCTGGAGGTGGGCAATTGCCTGCCTGGAAGAGAGAGAGGTGCAGGTTGCAAGGGAAATTTCAACCCCTTCTTGCAAGCATAAAGGTACGCGTCGGTTCCCATGGCACTTTGCCCAAGACACGTACGTACCTGCGTTTTCCTGACCAATAGGAAAAAGGGGATTCAAGGCTCAAGTCTTCTAAATTATTCCGCGACAAAGGTATCTCGTAGCGAAGACTAGAGGATGTTCAAATGCAATTGGTGTCTCGAAATTCCGACCTCAGCTCAGGGACACAAGACGTTCTGGAGCCCTTCGAAATCCCTTTGGTAAATAAAAATAATTTTTAATAAATCACAAGAATAGAGAAAGCATCATAGGTGATGCTTTCTCTATGTCGAAAAAAAAATGTTATGGAAGAAATATATTCCTTCTCTCTATCAAAGGAAAAGATGTGGGAGAAAGGAAAATGGTGATCAACACAATGTTGTGGGAGAAAGGAAAATAGTGATCAACACATTGTAGGGACTCAACTTTTAGAGAGAGAGAGAGTGTTCTTTTTTTTTTTTTGAAAAAATGCATTTCAATTATCATTGAAGAAGGAAATACAAGAAATAAGTGAGAGATTTTCGGCCTCTTGAGGCGGGGGTGTTAGATATGCTCAATACTCTACCCTCAAGTCACCACAAATGATCCATGGTGCTTTAAGTTGTAAGGCCCCATTATAAGGAGGAGAAGCCATTGTTAGAGGCTGGACATTTGTGGAATCCTAACTTCTAAGTCAAATGAGCCATCGTTACGCGTCGGTTCCCATGGCTTCCAAGACAAAGGTATCTCGTAGCGAAGACCAGAGGACGTTCAAATGCAAATTTCAATTATGTAATTGGTCTTTCGAAATCCCGAACTCAGCTCACGGACATAAGACGCTCTGGAGCCCTTCGAAATCCTTTGGTAAATAAAAATAATTTATCATAAATCACAAGGATAGAGAAAGCATCATATGTGATGCTTTCTCTATGTCGAAGAAAAAAATGTTATGGAAGAAAGTAAGACCGTGATCAAGATATTCCTTCTATATATCAGAAGAAAATAGAGGAAAATATATTGTGGGAGAAAGGAAAATGGTCATCAACACAATGTTGCGGGAGAAAGGAAAAAAGTGATCAACACATTGTAGAGACTCAAATTTTAGAGAGAGAGAGACATAGTTCTTTTTTTTTCAAAAAATGCATTTCAGTTATAATTCACGAAGGAAATACAAGACGTGAGAGATCTTTGGCCTCTTGAGGGGGGGGGTGTTAGATATGCTCAATACTCCACCCTCAATTGACCACAAAATATCCATGGTGCTCTTAAGGTCCCCATCATGAGGAGAAGCCAATGTTAGAGGCCAGACATTTGTGGAACCGTAACTTCTAAGTTAGATGAGGTCTATGTGTGACCATTGATGGTTATAGATGATCTTTGTGAGGCTAGCCATTAGGTTAGGTAGGGCATAAACTTATGGGCCATTGGGTAGCCATTCAAGGCAAAAATAAAGGCCTTGTGGCATCATGCAGTTTCCCCATAGAACCTTAATGTGGGGAGTATAGAGGGGGGCTTTCCCCCTTCTACGGGATCCGAGGGACCTATCCCCTAGGTCCATAGGGCTCAGACAATAGGATTTCTAGTCCTGGAGATATTGCTGGATTGTATATTTTGCTGACTATTTGTATCTCTCGACTATGTTTATATTGAATCCCCTTGTAAAAGCTATATAAGAATGGCCCAGGTTGAGCTTTCATAACATTGCACATTAGTAAGCCCTTCATCTAGAGTTTGTCTAGATTTCCATCTAGGGTCCACATTGGGAGTGCACAAGTGGACAATACCATCATTGTGACTGCATAACACTTAGCAATTTGAGAGTTTGAGTTCTCTATCTCTTCGTCTACGTCTATCTTTGTCTGTATTTTTCTCTCAATTGTGTCTACTTGTCTATTCCGCAGAGCTATTATTTTCTTACATTGTATCACAGCTTAGGAGGCCTAAGTGGTGCAAAAGAGAAAATGTAGAGGTTGTAGAGGTCTCAATGATAAAAGAGAGAAAATGTCAAGTGGTACATCATCATCTACAATCGAAATCAAGGTGTTTTGTCAACTGGAGTAGGTGGAGCACAGACATAATGCAAAAATGATGTTGGTCATATCGATGTCGTAGGTACGACCACCAACCTTCATGGAAGGTAAGTTTGATGGTACAAACTACACCTTGTGGAAGTCTAAAATCACTTCCTATCCTTGATTCCTATGAGCTTTTGGAGACTGTTCTTAGGACTGATCATGAACCCGGAGAAAGACCTGATCCAAATAATCTTGGTCGAATGATTCTTCCTGATATTGATCTTCTATGTGCTTAGAAACGTAGAAATGCAGATGCACTCTGTGCTCTAGTTATAAGTACTACTAATAGTGTTTTGACTCTCATTCATCATACCTCCAAGGCAAGTGAAGCATGGAACATATTGAGAAATCAATATGAAACTTGTAATCAAACACTTATCTAGAACTTGGAGAATCAGCTAGCACTAGGAAGGTTTGCTGATGGGGAGACTACAGAGGTGTTTATCACTGACATAAAGAATCTACAAGATAAAATGGCAGGAGCATGTGTACAAAAGTCAAGTCAGGAGCTAGCTTGGCATTGTCTTCGAATCTTTCCACCTAAGTTTCATGGTTTGATAACTGCTCTTAATACTCAAATCAGACCTGAACCACTAACGTTTGAAGAATTTAGTGCCTTACTCATGGAGGGGGAGCTACGGCTCAAGGCAAAGATTGGTGGCACCAAAGGAGATGTTGCATTCATAGAAAATGCCAAACGAGGCAGAGCGGCCTCTTCAAAAGATGGAGACAAAAGGAAGAATGACAAACACAAGTTCAATGGAGATCATTTCAACTACAAGAAGAAAGGAAACAAAATCTAAGCTTGATGCATCAAGACGGCGGAAGAGAAGAATGGATCTTCAAAAGGTGGCAAGTGCAAGGAGTCTACTAGCACAACAGAAATAGAGCTTGAGTTATTTGTTATGATAGAAGAGGTATGCTCCTCGGTAGAAGATTCAGGAATTGATGAGTCATGGGTGTTGGGCAGTGGTTCCTCTCGTCACATGACAAGCATGAAAGACCTTTACAATTCCTTACAGCCTCTAAAGGAATCCATCACAATAAAGGTAGCCAACAATGCAAGATGCCATGTAGAGGGCGAATGTATGATTTCTTTCATTAATTCTAATGGGGATGTCAAAAGGCTATCAAATGTGTTGTATGTTCCACAAATCAAATGAAATCTACTTTTTAGCTTTTATAACTGATCAAGGTCATCAAGTATCTTTTAGTACGACAAGAGCCAAGGTTATGGATACTAACAACAATGTTCTTGAGACTGACATAAGGAGGAACAACCTATATGAGTTGTGTGCTCTTACATCCACTACAAGTATGGGCACAACTAAGCTATGGCATGAGAAACCATGTGAAGCTTGCGTGATGGGCAAGCAATTGAGGAAGGCATTTCCACAAGAAAGAAGAACAGGGCAAGCTATCCTCTAGAGATGATGCATGCTGAATTGTGCGGAAAAATGTCTACATAAACCTTGGGTGGATCTCCCTACTTCATGTTACTTGTCGATGACTATAGTAGGAAGATGTGGGTGTACTTCCTTCACGATAAGGCTCAGGCTTTTGGTAATTTTAAAGAATGGATTTAGCTTGTTGAAACTAAAATAGTGGACAAGATGAAGAAATTCAGGATAGATGGTGGTTCACATCAACAAAGTTTGAATATTTTTGCAAGATAAATGAACCAAGCATAAACTCACAGTAGCACATAGACCTCAACAAAAGCTGTTGCAAAATCTCAAAATCGAACCATCATGGAGACAGCAAGGTGCATGTTGAAGGGAAAGGGTTTGCCTAATCAATTTTGGGTAGAGGTTGTCAACACTGCTATCTACATCTTGAATCAAAGCTACACCAAGACACTTGATGGAGAGACTCCACAAGAGGACGCACTACAAGGAATACGGGCGTATAGCGACGGTTAAAGCCACACAAATTCGTCGTTATAAAATTGTAACATGCGTCGTAATGAGTGTCGCGCGCGGACCGTTGATTAAACGACGAAGTGAACGACGCGTTTTGCAACTTGTACTGCGACGGGACCTACAACGCTCACCTGTAGCATCGCTAACACGATGGTTCCAAAAGCGTCGCTAACATGATGGTTGCAAAAGCGTCGCTTGAGCGAAACTTTTTACGTCGCATAAGCGACGCTGTTTTGACGTCGTTTATGCAACGCACTTAGCATCGCTTACACGACGGTCTGTTGACGAAAAAAAATTAAAACGTTGGAGGCTCTTCGATTGGTATTTTCACGCATCTGATCGAAGAGCTCTCCAACGTTTGCAGTTGCGCTGCGCTTACGAGCTAAAGCAAGTATATGCAGGTCTCTGTTTCTCTCTTTCTACATCTTTTTTGCTTTGAATTCTCTCTCTCTCTGTCTCTCTCTCACTTTGTTGACTCTCTCTCTTGTTCTCCTAATTGTTGACTCTTGTTCTTGAAATTTTATAGAAGTTCAAGTTTGCCAACATCTATATATCTACGTCTTAAGAATACAACATGAACGAAAGAAAGGAGAAAATAACACTACATACATGCAACTTTGCATCGGTATATTTATTGCGATATTATTGGTTAAGATTTCAATCATCCACAATTTACTAGTGGTTCATAATTCATGAGTAGTTGCTTACATGGATATAGATGACATGATATTTGGAGAACTCCAAAGAGAATTTTTAAAAATATTGAAATTAAAAAAAAACAACATATTGGGTATCATTAGCTAGTATGAATATGATGTTTGATATTCAAGAACTGTGGTGATAGGGTTCTTCCATCTGCAAATATCAGAAAACCACCTCCCAACGGCGATCATACACGATAAAACACCCAAGATCCTGAACCACTTAGCCTTGCTCTTGCACATGCTCCACAGATTGCTATCCACATCATTGTCAACTACATCCTTGACAGTGAACTCATGAATGCTGGTGTCAATATCTTTCATATCTTCATCCATTGGTGTCAATATTCTACCCACAGAATGCCTTCATTCATAAAAAATATTATTATGAAAGTATTATTGTAATTAATACACACGTAGCATATGATCTCATTACATAAATTTGTAATTAACATTTTCCAACAAACTCTAAAATTACTCTTACAAGTCTCATCGCCAGCAAAGTGCTTCTGTCATGGGAGCTGGACGTAAGACCGAAACATACAAAGGCCTTCATTCTCCTTCCTCTTGGGCTAGCCATTCTCCTTCATCACCGCTCCCGTTCTTGAACCTTCCGGCGGAGGAGCTTGCTGCTGTGATTTTTGGCTGTGACCATGTGACTTACAATGAATGCGTCACACAACTTCTGTTTGGTATACTTTATCTATCCTCTTACTTTCTATCACAGATATACGTCTCTCCCTTTAAACCATATGCATGAACAATAGCTTGATCATCAGCTTTTCTGCATGTCCACGCCTTCGAGCTTCTCATATCATCTATATAAAGAATGTCCGACCAGGGATGCCACTATTTTTGTTTAATTACGTTGATAAAAAGTTGCATGGTATTTCTGAGGCAGATAGCTATGGAGAGATGAACATCAATCCATATGCCTGGACTGATGGGAAGTAGAAGACACGTTTTTCAGCTCAGGTTCTTTGCTTAGATTTAATAATCTCTGATATTACATTAGATCATTGTTTGAGGTGTAATGAGGTTTTGTTTACATGTAGGCACGCATATGGGTGAGATGGCAGTGTGCACCATTGACAGAAAGCATATACAAGGGAGCATTAGCAGCGAAGAGGAAATGGACGAGAACTGTGGTGATAGGGTTCTTCCATCTGCAAATATCAGAAAACCACCTCCCAACGGCGATCATACCCGATAGAACACCCAAGATCTTGAACCACTTAACCTTGCTCTTGTGCATGCTCCACATATTGCTATCCACATCATTGTCAACTACATCCTTGACAGTGAACTTGTGAATGCTCGTGTCAATATCTTTCATATCTTCACCTATTGGTGTCAATATTCTATCCACAGAATGCCTTCACTCATAAAAAATATTATTATGAAAGTATTATTGTAATTAATACACACGTAGCATATGATCTCATTAGATAAATTTGTAATTAACGTTTTCCAACAAACTCTAAAATTACTCTTACAAGTCTCATCGCCAGCAAAGTGCTTCTGTCATGGGAGCTGGACGTAAGACCAAAACATACAAAGGCCTTCATTCTCCTTCCTCTTGGGCTAGCCATTCTCCTCCATCACCGCTCCTGTTCTTGAACCTTCCGGCGGAGGAGCTTGCTGCTGTGATTTTTGGTTGTGACCATGTGACTTACAATGAATGTGTCACACAGCTTCTATTTGGTATACTTTATACCACCTCTTACTTTCTATCACAGATATACGTCTCTCCCTTTAAACCATATGCATGAACAATAGCTTGATCATTAGCTTTTCTGCATGTCCAGGCCTTCGAGCTTCTCATATCATCTATGTAAAGAATGTCCGACCAGGGATGCCACTACTTTTGTTTAATTACATTGATAAAAAGTTGCATGGTATTTCTGAGGCAGATAGCTATGGAGAGATGAACATCAATCCATATGCTTGGACTGATGGGAAGCAGAAGACACGTTTTTCAGCTCAAGTTCTTTGCTTAGATTTAATAATCTCTGATATTACATTAGATTACTGTCTGAGGTGTAATGAGGTTTTGTTTACATGTAGGCACACATATGGGTGAGATGTCAATGTGCACCATTGACAGAAAGCATATACAAGGGAGCATTAGCAGCGAACTATGTGAATTATTCACAGGAGAAAATCCTATTTGAGTTAATTCATGTGCGACAGATGGTAGCGAATTATGTCAATTATTCACAGGAGAAAAACCTTTGATCAGTTAATTCATGTGCGGACAGATAAGCTTATATCTCTTTTCATGAGAAACTCGTGGAGTGTCAGTAGACAGGTTGTGGGTTTACAACGTGGGCCCATCAACAAAGGAGAAGCATATAGAAGGGAGCATTAGCAGCGAATTATGTGAATTATTCATAGGAGAAAAACCTATTTAAGTTAAATCATGTGCAAACAGATAAGCTTATATCTCTTTTCATGAGAAACTCGTTGAGTGTGAGTCGACAAGTTGTGGGTTTACAACGTGGGTCCATCAACAAAGGAGAAGAATATACAAGGGAGCATTAGCAGCGAATTATGTCAATTATTCACAGGAGAAAAACCTATTTGATCAGTTAATTCATGTGCAGACAGATAAGCTTATATCTCTTTTCATGAGAAACTCGTTGAGTGTCAGTAGACAGGTTGTGGGTTTACAACGTGGGCCCATCAACAAAGGAGAAGCATATACAAGGGAGCATTAGCAGCGAATTATGTGAATTATTCACAGGAGAAAAACCTATTTGAGTGAATTCATGTGCAGACAGATAAGCTTATATCTCTTTTCATTAGAAAATCGTTGAGTGTCAGTAGAAAGCTTGTGGGTTTACAACATGGGCCCATCAACAAAGGAGAAGCATATACAAGGGAGCATTAGCAGCGAATTATGTGAATTATTCACAGGAGAAAAACCTATTTGAGTTAAATCATGTGAAGACAGATAAGCAGCTTATATCTCTTTTCATGAGAAACTCGTTGAGTGTCAGTAGACAGTTTGTGGGTTTACAACGTGGTTCCATAAACAAAGGAGAAGCATATACAAGCGAGCATTAGCAGTGAATTATGTGAATTATTCACAAGAGAAAAGTCTATTTGAGTTAAATGATGTGCAGACAGATAAGCTTATATCTCTTTTCATGAGAAACGCGTTGAGTGTCAGTAGATAGGTTGTGGGTTTACACATAGACACACACATACACACACATACACATAGATAAGCTTATATCTCTTTTCATGAGAAACTCGTTGAGTGTCAGTAGATAGGTTGTGGGTTTACACATAGACACATAGTGTGTGAATGCATGTGTATGTGTGTGAATGCATCATTATGTGTGTATGTGTGTATGCATTTGTATGTGTGTATGCATTTGTATGTGTGTATGCATCTGTATGTGTGTGAATGCATCATTATGTGTGCATGTGTCTATGTGTGTGTGTATATGTGTGTGTATGTGTGTGCACCTCTATGTGTATGTGTGTGTGTCTATGAGTGTGGATCTGTTTATGTGTGTGTATGTGTCTATGGGTGTGTATGTGTGTATGTGTGTGTGTATGCATGTATGTATGCATATGTATGTGTATATGTGTGTATGCTTTATGTATGCATATGTGTGTGTATGCATTATGTATGTGTATGTATGCATGTGCATTATGTATGTGTATGTATGCATGTGCATTATGTATGCATATGCATTATGTATGTGTATGTATGCATGTGCATTATGTATGCATATGTGTGTGTATGCATGTAAGTATGTATGTATGTATGCATATGCATATGTATGCATGTATGTGTATGTGTGTGCATGTCTCTCTATGTGTGTGTGTATGCATATATGTGTGTGTATGTGTGTATGTGTGTGTGTATGTGTGTGTATGTGTGTGTATGTGTGTGTATGTGTGTGTGTATGTGTGTGTATGTGTGTATGTGTGTGTATGTGTGTGTATGTGTATGTGTATATGTGTGTGCATGTTTATGCATGATGTATGTGTATGTCTGCATGTGCATTATGTATGCATATGTGTGTGTATGTATATATGTGTGTCTGCATGTATATGTGTGTGTGTATGTATGTATATGTGTGTGTATGCAACATTATGTGTGTATGTGTGTATACGAGTGTGTATTTGTGTGTGTATGTGTGTGTGTGTATATGTGTATGTGTGTGTGTGTGTATATGTGTGTATATGTGTGTGTATGCATATGTATGTGTGCGTATGTGTCTATGTGTGTATGTGTATGCATGTATGTATGCATATGTGTGTGTATGTGTGTGTATGCTTTATGTATGCATATGTGTGTGTATGCATTATGTATGTGTATGTATGCATGTGCATTATGTATGCATATGCATTATGTATGTGTATGTATGCATGTGCATTATGTATGCATATGCATTATGTATGTGTATGTATGCATGTGCATTGTGTATGCATATGTGTGTGTATGCATGTAAGTATGTATGCATATGCATATGCATATGTATGTATGTATGTGTATGTGTGTGCATGTCTCTCTCTGTGTGTGTGTATGCATATATGTGTGTGTATGTGTGTGTATGTGTGTGTGTATGTGTGTGTATGTGTGTGTATGCATGTGTATATGTGTGTATGTGTGTGTATGTGTGTATGTGTGTGTATGTGTATGTGTATATGCGTGTGCATGTGTATGAATTATGTATGTGTATGTTTGCATGTGCATTATGTATGCATATGTGTGTGTATGTATATATGTGTGTGTGCATGTATATGTGTGAGTGTATGTATGTATATGTGTGTGTATGCAACATTATGTGTGTATGTATGTATATGTGTGTGTATTTGTGTGTGTATGTGTGTGTGTATATGTGTGTGTCTATGTGTGTATATGTGTGTGTATGCATATGTATGTGTGTGTAAGTGTGTGTGTGTGTGTGCGTGCGCATACCTGGTCTCTCTCTCTCTCGCACGCTCTCTCTCTCTCTCTCTCTCTCTCTCTCTCTCTCTCTCTCTCTCTCTCTCTCTCTCTCTCTCTCTCTCTCTCTCTCTCTCTCTCTCTCTCTCTCTCTCTCTCGTTCTCTTGCTCTCGTCCAGATCTCGGCACAAATGTGCCAGGAGAAATCGAAATTTTTTTTGAACATTCTAGAGTGTCGCTTACGCGACGCTCTCGAAAGGACGACGCATATGCGACGCTCTCCAGTTTGCCCACGTCGCCCATATCGTCGCTAGCAAGCGACTCTATTTGCGACGCAAAGATTAGCGTCGCATAAGCGACACAAGCTTGAGTCTGCGACGTACTCCGCCTAAAAATCAAAATTTCGAAAACACGACCATCGCTTACGCGACGCTAGCATCGCATAAGCGACGGTCCCCATTTTTTTTTGGTTCAGCGGTGTCGGTATGCCCCCTATTTCTTGTAGTGACGAGACTCGTAAAAAGCCATCTATTTCCCATTTCAAAGTATTTGGAAATGAATGTTGTGTACATGTTCCAGATAGGGGGAGAAACAAGCTTCAACCAGAAAGCATCAAATGTATCTTCTTAGGGTACAATGAAGATAAGTAGGCTTATAAGCTTTATGACACTGAGGCTAAGAAGATCATGTGAAGTCACAATGTGGCCACAAATGATCCATGGTGCTCTAAATTGTAAGGCCCCCATTATGAGGAGAAGCCATTATGAGAGCCCGGAAATTTGTGGAACCCTAACTTCCAAGTTAGATGACGTCTATGTGTGACTGTTGATGGTTGAAGATGATCTTTGTGAGCCTAACCGTTAGGTTAGGTAGGGCATACACTTCCAGGCCATTGGGTTGCCATTTAAGGTGAAAATAAAGGCCCTGTGGTGTCGCGTGGTTTCCCCATAGAACCTTAATGGGGGGAGTGCAGAGGGGGGCTTGCCCCCTTCTGCGGGGTCCGGGGGGCCTATCCCCCCGGCCCGTAGGGCCGAGACGGTAGGACTTCTAGTCGTGGAGATATTGTCGGATCATATATTTTACCGACTATTTTGTATCTCCCGACTATGTTTATCTATACCGAACCGCCTTATAAAAGCTATATAAGCATGGCCCAGGTTGAGCTTTACATAGCATTGCGCACTAGTAAGCACTTCATCTAGCGTCTATCTAGATCGCCATCTAAGCTCCATAGTGGGAGCGCACAGGTTGACAACACCATCATTGTCGGACGGTAACAACAACATCGTTGGGACTGGCATAAGGAGGAACAACCTGTATGAGTTGTGTGCTCTTACAGCTACTACAAACGTGGGCACAAGTAAGCTATGGCATGAGAGATTCGGCCACATTGGATATCCTGTAGTGAAGGAGATGCATCGTAGAGGTATGGTTGCACACCTACCATCGATTGCAGAAATGAAGGAACCATGTGAAGCTTGCATGATGGGCAAGCAACAGAGGAAGGCGTTTCCACAAGAAAGCAAGAACAGGGCAAGCTATCCTCTAGAGTTGGTGCATGCTGACTTGTGTGGAAAAATGCCTACATAGGCCTTGGGCGGATCTTCCTACTTCATGTTACTTGTCGACGACTATAGTAGGAAGATGTGGGTGTAGTTCCTTCGCGATAAGGCTCAAGCTTTTGGTAAGTTTAAAGAATGGCTTCAGCTTGTTGAAACTGAAACAGGGAAGAAGATGAAGAAATTCAGGACAGACGGTGGTGGTGAGTTCACATCAACATAGTTTGAAGATTTCTGCAAGAGTAAGGGAATCAAGCATCAACTCATAGTGGCACATAGTCCTCAACAGAACAGTGTTGCAGAACGTCGGAATCGAACCATCATGGAGATGGCACGGTGCATGTTGAAAGGAAAGGGTCTGCCTAATTAGTTTTGGGTAGAGGCTGTCAACACTGCTGTCTACATCTTGAATCGAAGCTGCACCAAGGCACTTGATGGAAAGACTCCACAAGAAGCCTACACTGGTAAAAAGCCTTCTATTTCCCATTTCAAAGTATTTGGAAGTGAATGTTATGTACATGTTCCAGATAGAGAGAGAAACAAGCTTCAACCAAAAAGCATCAAATGTATCTTCCTAGGGTACAGTGAAGATAAGAAGGCGTATAAGCTTTATGACCCTGAGGCTAAGAAGATCATGGAGAGTCGTGATGTGGTGTTTAAGGAGGAGCAGCCACATGCAGTGGAGGAGGAAAAGAGAGCTTCCACTTTATCATCAGGCGAAGGGGCAATCCACTATGAACCTGGCCCAAGAGTTATCCCTTCTACACAAGAGAAGGAAGCATCATCTTCAGATGATGAGTCTAAAAGTCACCAACCTGCCGACACCCAAGTGGAAAAGCTATTGCCATGTTGGGTGAGGCAACTCTATGATTCTGCAAACCCCATCCCACAGGCACTAGAACAGGTTGTAGATGGACCGAGGCGATCACAGAGAATAGAGGAACAGAGACGGGCAAGCGCCCATATTGTAAACACAGCCTTGATGGCTTCTCATTCAAGAAGAAGCAAAGGAACCAACCAATGTGGAAGAGGCACTCCATGATCCGAATTGGAGGGCTGCCATGCAAACATAATACAACAATATCATGAAGAATGTAACTTGGGAGCTAGTGGATCGACCCCCTAAGCGTAAAGTCATTGGCACCAAGTGGGTTTGGAAGCTAAAGTACAAGGCTGATGGTACTCTAGAAAAGTATAAAGCAAGACTTGTTGCACAGGGCTACTCACAAGTTGAAGGCATTGACTTTTGTGAATCATTTGCCCCGACTGCAAGAATGACTACTATCCGAGTAGTACTAGCTGTGGCTGCACATAAGTGTTAGCCAGTCTATCACATGGATGTCAAGTCAGCGTTCCTGAATGGAGACCTCAAGGAGGAGGTATATGTGTCTCAGCCACCAGGGTTTGAGGCTCCCCACTCAGAGAACAAGGTATGTAAGCTGAAGAAGGCATTATGTGGGCTAAAACAAGCCCCTAGAGCATGGTACCAACGGATAGATAAGTATCTCTTGGATCTAGGGTTCAAAAGATGTGCTTCTGATGCTAACTTGTATGTTCTAAAGAAAGGAGGGAAGAAAATTGTGCTTGTACTCTATGTAGATGACCTTGTGATTACAGGAAATGATGATCCTCTTCTTCAACAAACAAAAGATGCCCTGAGTTCAGAAGTTGAAATGACAGACTTGGGCTTAATGCATTATTGCTTAGGACTTGAAGTTTGGCAGGAACCAGGGAATATTTTCATCTCTCAACAAAAGTACGCAAGGCAGATATTGAAGGCATTCGACATGGAGGATTGCAAGGAAATTTCTACACCTATGGAGGTCAACAAAAAATTATCTATTGAAGATACTTCACCTCCAGTGGACATTGGAAGATACAGGAAATTAGTTGGAAGTCTCATCTACTTGTGCAATAGCAGACCAGACATCTCTTATGCTGTTGGAGTAGTAGGCAGGTTCTCTAATAAGCCTTGCCAAACTCATTGGAAAGAAAGCATGCGGATACTCAGGTATGTGAAAGGAACCACTGATTATGGTATTCTTTATGAAGAAGGATCATCTCTAGTCGGATACTGTGACTCAAATTGGGCAGGAGATATTGATACCAGAAAATCAGTTTCAGGATATTGCTTTTCTTTAGGATCAGGGATTTTCTCTTGGATCAGTAAGAAGCAACCGACTGTAGCATTATCTTCTACTGAAGCTGAGTACAAAGCTGCATGTGTTGCAGCATGTGAAGCAGTATGGTTGAGGAGGATCCTATGGCACATAGGAATACAAGGACAGGAGGCTACATAGTTGAAGTGTGACAACCAAAGTTGCATGGCCATCGCCAAAAATCCTGTTTTCCATGCACATACCGAGCACATAGAAATCCAGTATCACTATGTGCGTGAGTTGGTTGAGGACGGGGTCGTGGAGATAACCTATTGCCCTACTGAAGAAAATGGGGCAGACATCTTCACCAAGGCTCTTGGGAGAGAGCAACTTCTTCGACACTTTCCAAAGCTTGGGATTGAACCAAGGAGGTAGTTCACCATCGGGTGGACATTGAGGGGGGGTGTTAGATATGCTCAATACTCCACCCTCATGTGACCACAATTGATCCATGGTGCTCTAAATTGTAAGGCCCCCATTATGAGGAGAAGCCATTATGAGAGCCCGGACATTTGTGGAACCCTAACTTCCAAGTTAGATGACGTCTATGTGTGACCGTTGTGGTTGAAGATGATCTTTGTGAGCCTAGCCGTTAGGTTAGGTAGGGCATAAACTTCTAGGCCATTGGGTTGCCATTTAAGGTGAAAATAAAGGCCCTGTGGCGTCGCACGGTTTCCGCATAGAACCTTAATGGGGGGAGTGCAGAGGGGGGCTTGCCCCCTTCTGCGGGGTCCGGGGGGCCTATCCCCCCGGCCCATAGGGCCGAGCCGGTAGGACTTCTAGTCGTGGAGATATTGTCGGATCATATATTTTACCGACTATTTTGTATCTCCCAACTATGTTTATCTATACCGAACCGCCTTGTAAAAGCTATATAAGCACGGCCCAGGTTGAGCTTTACATAGCATTGCGCACTAGTAAGCCCTTCATCTAGAGTCTGTCTAGATCGCCATCTAAGCTCCATAGTGGGAGCGCATGGGTGGACAGCACCATCATTGTAACTGCATTACGCTCGGCAATCTGAGAATTTGAGTTCTCTATCTCTCAGTCTGCGTCTATCTTTGTCTGCTTTTTTCTCTCAACTCTGTCTACAGGTCTATTCGGTTGTGCTGTTATTGTTTCTTACATCTTCTTAGGGTACAATGAAGATAAGTAGGCTTATAAGCTTTATGACACTGAGGCTAAGAAGATCATGTGAAGTCACAATGTGGAGTTTAAGGAGGAGCACTCACATGGAGTAGAGGAGGAAAAAAGAGCTTCCACTTTATCATCGGGAAAAGGGGCAATCTACTATGAACCTAGCTCAAGAACTATCCTTTCTACACAAGAGAAGGAAGCATCATCTTCAATGATGAGTCTGAAAGTCATTGACCTGTCATCACCCAAGTGGAACTACCATTGCCACATTGGATGAGGCATCTCTATGATTCTACAAATCCCATCCCAGAGTCACTAGAATAGGTTGCAGATGGACCGAGGTGATCACAGAGAATAGAGAAACAGAGACATGCAAGCGCCCATATTGTAAAGAAAGCCTTGATGGCTGATCTCATTCAAGAACAAGCAAAGAAACCAACCAATGTGGAGGAGGAACTCCATGATCTGTGTTGGAGGGCTACCATGCAAACATAATACAACAATATCATGAAGAATGGAACTTGGGAGCTAGTGGATTGACCCTCTACGTATAAAGTCATTGACATCAAGTGGGTCTAGAAGCTAAAGTACAAGGTCGATGGTACTTTGGATTCTAGAAAAGTACAAAGCAAGACTTGTTGCACATGGCTACTCACAAGTTGAAGGCATTGAACTTTGTCAATCATTTGCCCTGACTGCAAGGATGACTACTATTCGAGTAGTACTAGCTATGGCTGCACATAAGCGTTGCCCAATATATCACATGGATGTCGAATCAGCATTCTTGAATGGAGACCTCAAGGAGGAGGTATATGTCTTTCAGCCACCAGGGTTTGAGGTTCCCTATTCAAAGAATAAGGTATGTAAGCTAAAGAAGGCATTATTTGGGCTGAAACAAGCCCCTTGAGCATGGTACTAGCAGATAGATAAGTATCTCTTGGATCTAGGTTTCAAAAGATGTGCTTTTAATGCTACCTTGTATGTTCTAAAGAGAGGAGGGAAGACTCTATGTAGATGACCTTGTGATTACAGGAAATGATGATGCTCTTCTTCAACAAATGAAAGATGCCCTGAGTTCAGAATTCAAAATGATAGACTTGGGCTTAATGCTTTATTGTTTAGGCGTTGAAGTTTGGTAGGAACCAGGCAAGATTTTCATCTCTCAACAAAAGTATGCAAGACAGATATTGAAGGCATTCGACATGGAGGATTGCAAGGAAATTTCGACGCCTATAGAGGTCAACACAAAATTATCTATTGAGGATACTTCACCTTCCAATGGATATTGGAAGATACAGGAAATTAGTTGGAAGTCTCATCTACTTGTGCAATTACAAACTAGATATCTGTTATGTTGTTGGAGTAGTAAGCAGGTTCTCTAATAAGCCTTGCCAAACTCATTAGAAGGCAATCATGCGAATACTCAGGTATGTGAAAGGAACCATTGCTTATGGTATTGTTTATGAAGAAGGATCATCTATGGTCAGATACTGTGACTCAGATTGGGAAGGAGATACTGATACCAGAAAATCAATTTCTAGATATTGCTTTCATTAGGACAAGAGATTTTCTCTTGGATCAATAAGAAGCAATTGACTATAGCCTTATCTTCTATTGAAATTGAGTACAAAGCTACATGTGTTGCATCATGTGAATTAGTATGGTTGAGGAGGGTCTTATGGTGCATTGGAATGCAAGGACAGGAGGCTACACAGTTCAAGTATGACAACCAAAGTTGCATGGATATCACCAAGAATCTTGTTTTCCATACATGTACCAAACACATAGAAATTCAGTATCACTATGTGTGTGAGTTGATTGAGCATGGGGTCATGGAGATAAAATATTTTCCAATGGAAGAAAATGGAGTAGACATCTTCACAAGGCTCTTGGGAGAGAGCAACTTATTCGACACTTTCCAAAGATTGAGATTGGACCAAGGAATTGTTCACCATAGGGTGGACATTGAGGGGGGGTGTTAGATATGCTGAATACTCCACCCTCAAGTGACCACAAATGATCGATGGTGCTATAAGTTTTAAGGCTCCCATTATGAGGAGAAGCCATTTTTAGAGCCCGGAGAACCCTAACTTCCAAGTTAGATGAGGTCCATGTGTGACAGTTGATGGCCATTGATGATCTTTGTGAGCCTAGCTATTAGGTTAGGTAGGGCATAAACTTCTAGGCCATTGGGTTGCCATTCAAGGGGAAAATAAACACCATGTGGCTTCATGAGGTTTCCCCATAGAACCTTAATGGGGGGAGTGCAGAGGGGGGCTTGCCCCTTCTACAAGGTCCGGAGGGCCTATCCCCCTAGCCCATCGGGTTGAGACGATAGGACTTTTGGTTGTGGAGATATTGTTGGATTGTATATTTTGTCGACTATTTTGTATTCATGACTACGTTGATAATGACTCCCCTTGTAAAAGCTATATAAGCATGGCCCATGTTGAGCTTTACATAGCATTGCGCACTAGTAGGCCCTTCATCTAGATTTTGTCTAGATTGCCATCTAAGATCCACATTGGGACTGCATGGGTGGACAACACCATCATTGTTAACTGCATTACACTTGGAAATCTGAGAATTTGAGTTCTTTATCTCTTAGTCTGTATCTATCTTTGTCTGCGTTTTCTCTCAACTTTGTCTACTATTCTATTCTGCTATGCTATTATTTTCTTACAAGGGGCGAGGCCTCAACCCTTCCCTATGTCAACACAATTGTTCAATTATCATTCAAGAAGGAAATACAAATTAAAATAAGTGAAAGAGTTTTTTGCCTCTTGAGGCGGGGATGAGGCCTCAACCCTCCCTATGATAGCACAATTGTGGGTCCTAGGTTAGTGTATTGCTTTGGGCAGATTAAATCAGTTGCCTTCGAGCAATCATTTTCAAGGGTTGCCTTCGGGCAGTCTAACCCTTATGTTGTGGGATACAGAGGGTCACATGGGTACTATGCACATTTTTTTGTACATTCGTTCTTTCAATCAATTCAAGAAAGGGAAATTAGGCTTCGGCCAAACTTCCTCTTTAGAAATCATTTTCTCTTATATATTTTCCAAAGGGCCTTCCTTCTTATCATATTCTAGAGGCCAGGCAACCACCTCATAATCTTTGTCAAAATACTTCTACCACCACCATGAGAGAGATGAAGTGCAATTATCCTCTCAACCATCTCTCATGTAGCTTTTGAACTAGGGGTGTAATCTAGAGTTAGCTTTTATCAACATGTGGATGTGTAACCATAGCCAAACAAGTGGCCTAGTTTTTTGGAGTCTACTCACACGAGGTGTCTAAGTCCACTTGAGTCCATTATGTGGTAAGCCTATCATGTGTCTTATTCTACTCGATTTATGTCAAGCTAACTCAAAATGGATGCTTCTAGAATGCTCCAGAGAGTTTTTCACAAAACACAAATCCATAACACTCATGGTGTTCGAACCTAGGGCCTCATCCTTCCCATCCCTTAGACTTAACGAATGGTCTATGCTTATTAGATGTCCATGAATCCAAAAAGAAAAAGTCTAAGCTTGATGCTAACCTTGACCAAGTTACTTTATAACATCTTTCTTGAAGAGAGTCTAATTATGTAGTTAATCTGTCTAGTTTGAGGAATCTGCCAACACTTTTCCACACTTTCATGTTGTTGGGGTACAAGAAAAGAAAAACCGGTCAATGTCTTCTTGAGCATTACGACATTCAAGACTTAGGCTAGTAGTGATGTTCTTGTCTAATCTACTCTCCTTTGATGTCATTCCAAATATGCTTCTAGTGGTGGAATACGTTTTCCCACAATCTCTTAACTCTCTAGACATCCACTCAATCAATTTGGCCAATGCTTAACTCTTAAGACATCCATTCAATCAATTTGACCAATGCTTGAAATAGGGAAGTGAATGTACTTGCTTTTCCTAGTATTCACAAACTAGTTGTAATCAAACTTAAGGGCATGATGGTTATTCATTCTATTCAAAGTTTTCCAAAGAGCACCCAACAACCTTGAACCTCCTTCGAATAACCTAGAGTGGACAAAAAAAGAAGAGTTATGAAATCTTGATTTTTTTATTTAAGCATGTCAATGGCTGATAGGATTTGAGAGTTCCTAAAGATAAATTGAGACCACAACTCTCTTAACAGTATACGAATTGATCATACACTGAGCTGCAAGTCCTTTTGAAAACTTTTTGGCATTGGCAGTACCCAAACCGCTCAAATCCTTGGGGCAAGTGCAAATGTCCCACTTGAAATTTGGAATACCTCTTCTATTTGGATCTCCAAGCCAAAGGAACTTCATGCATGTCATTTTCAGCTTGTGCAACTCTTTACTGCTATGGTTCAAGCAAGGAAGGAAGAAGATGATATATGTAGTACGCAACACATTAATCACCATGTCTTTCCTTACAACATTAAATTGCATTCTCTTCCAATATTGAATCTTTTTTCCAGCATTGTTGAACTCCCAATCCCAAATTTGGTTGACAGAGGCTTCAATGCCCATGGGGATGCTCTGGAGTCCGAAGATTTGGCCCAGCTTGTATCCACATCCCTTTCCCTTAATGAACTATGGAGGCTCACGAACAAGGGCCTTCAACATAGTTCTATTGTGGTTGATCTTGAATCCAACGTTGATAAAGCCATTTTGATTCTTATGCATGCAATGTTGAAGATGGTTTCATACATGATTAGCATGGAGTTTTGACATGATCTTGTATCCTATTTGTAGCATAGCTAAGGGCCTCCAATTTCGATGCGATTCGTGTTCCCTCTCTCATGAATTAAGGGTGAGTTCACACAAAGTGGTGGCACAACTTCTCTGCCCAAATGCCAATATTTCATTTGTTAAAAAAAAAAACACCATGTTTCAATTCTACCATTACGTGAACCGGTCTTCCCTTTTGTACATTTTGGTATTGCTTTGACAATGAAATTTCATTCGTCACTAGGATCTCTCAGCCATTGAGTTTACATACATACATATATGTTGAAGAAATATCGCTTCATGTGTGAATAGAAGAGAATGGCACTCATACACAAAATAATGCCACCATATGTGAACACACCCTAATTTGACCACCCGACCCAGATAGAGCGCCGTGCCTCATGGACTCTTACCAAAGCAAGTTCAGAGTCCTCACAAGAGAGTATATTTGAGTATTGTGAATAATTCATTGGTAAGTCCATTAAGATCACGGATCTTCCTTATAGGGAGAACATCAATAGTGCAATGGGTTTGCTATGGGATCAACGCTCCTCAAGCCACTAAGCAATGTTAAGGGGGCCTCTTCCTATTAATCATATAATTCTCGTTTTTTAACTGGACGTGGTAGCTTTTCAAGTCTTTCATTGTGGCATTTGGAAAAAGGTGTTCCTCTTGTAATGCAACAACCAAGAATGATGATCAGCACATTCTAGACACCTCAATTGGAAAGAGGATTTCTTCCTAGAATGTGATAAACAAGAATGGTGATCGACACATTCTAGACACCTCTAATATGAGTTCAAAAGATATAGAACTACTTCCTTTGTCAAAGGACCACATCAAAATTCATCTTAAATTACCTTTAGTAAGCCAAGAAGAGAAGAATCGGCTAAAATCCTCCTAACTTCTCTACTTACATCTTCTATATCAAGAGCTTTACAAGTAGAATCTCAAGCTTGATGTCTTTGTCCACATTGCACTATGAAAAATAAGTCATTTTACCATTGAGTCCTTATTCCCTATTATGGACCACAATATATTGTCCACATGCAGTTTTAAAGTCATATGCTAATGTAAGGGCGATCATTTGCTTCCATGCTTTGAATATGCCATACATATGGATGCTTTGTCTAATCACATCATAAGTCAATGTCTACATTGATTGCAAATAATGTGTTTGTGTGTATGGTGGGGGGGTATGGGGGGCTGCTATCATACATGCATTCTACTTTGTAGACCAAGCTTTATATGCATTCTACCTTGTAGACCAAGCTTATATGCATTCTACCTTGTAGACCAAGCTTTTACAGAGATTTGATGTGCTTTTCATTGAAAGCTTGCCCTTGAGCTTATCATCATTGCTTTCTGGATTTCTCTCTCTTCGGATTCGAAGGGTGAATGGGAAATTGGGAATCCCATCCTCTTCAAGCTTTTTGTCTGTCGTACTTAAGAGAACAATGGCGGAAAGTCAGCAAGGAGCCCTGCGCTCCTGTCCTATCTCTCTAAAGCAAGCAGTGGTTCATCAGTTGTGGTCACCTTCGATTTCAATATCCGCCCTTCATTTTCTTTATTTTAATGTCTGATGAAAAATTGAAGAAGCTGCCTGTTCTTGGGATTCGCTCATGGCGGTCAAGTCCGACATGCGTCGTAGGAATTGTCGTCGCAAATCAGGCTGGATCGGCTCGCCGCTGAAAACAGCCAGCTCTCTTCGCCGCGGTTCTTTAATAACGATTGTTATCCTCACAAAAGCTCATGCGCCGCTTCGCACCCATCGTCTTCCTGGTATGACCTCTGGTAACGCACAGATCTCGCAACACCTCAGATCCGTTGAAACGGGAAGAAGAAGATGACGATGATGATGGAAAACAGCCGTTAAGATGCGCACGAATGTTTCTGAGTTGTCATCAGCAGCGCTGAAGGTGAGAGAGAATTTAGAAATCAGTGTAAATCAAGTAGGGTGTCGGCGGGAGCAGGAGAGAAAGCGAGGAACGGCAGCCTGCTTGAAGAGAATCGTAGTGGGGAGACTTTCAGCGATCCTGCAGCTTTGGCAGGCCGTCGTCATTTCGCAACAAAGCTTATTTGTACCTTTATTTCCTCTGAAGCGAGCAGCTCCGACATTGACCGCGGCGATGTCTGTCACGGGCTCATAAGCTATCCGTCTGAGCATAACTGGATCCACGATAAGCCCAGTGAGAAGCAAAGTTTCAATGTAACATAGATGAGACGAACAGCTAAGCATTCATGTCACCGCCAAGCCCTCGTTTCTGTACAGGCTTCATGACTTATGGGTTGGAAGTTGGAACTTGATGGTCAAAAAACAAAGCTACGCTGGAAACTCTTTTGCGTGCAGACCCTCTCTATTAGCCTGTACGCTGACTTGCGAAGAAGAAGTGACAATGGCTGCTACCGAGGCAAATATATATATATATATATATATATATATATATATATATATATATTTTGAGAGTACAATGAATTGGAAAGACTTCGTAAGGTAGAGGCACCCATTTTGGAGAACTCTGAAATATTCAGCTTCGAACACGACTTAAACCTTGGTCATCTCCTTAGAAGTACAAGGCACATCTGTTGAACCACACCCGCCGGATAACAAAATACTATATTAGAAGTGGCTACAAACTTTGAGAGAAGGAGAATGACTAATTGGAGGAGAGAGGTAAGAAAGGTACGCTCTCCAAAGGATGTCCATTGTCACCCTCTTCTTTCATGCACAAAGGTACATGACGGTTATCCATGCCACTCTACCCAAGAGATGTACCTCAACCCAAGAGATGTACCTCCGTTCACAAGCTCACAGGCAATATTGTCAGTCATGGATATGGAATAGCTGTAGGGACAAAACTATCATGTAAGGCTTTTGGATTACTCCTAAAATTGATATCTCATAGTCAACACCAGATGACCTAAGTATCTAAGAGCCATTTCACATAGAGATGGAGGAACAAAGATAGAAATTCGTGCAATTTCCACCTGGAAATAGAAAAATAGTTAAGGGCTATTTCACATAGAGGCAAGGGAACAAAGATAGAAATTCGTGCAATTCCACTTGGAAATAGCAAAAGAGAGAGTTGTGCCGCTTAAACATTCAAATATAAGGTGGAATGATGTTGCATTTTCCTCACTATCGTCGCTTTGTGTGAATATATGACTGAATATATGACACATGGAAAAAGAGAGCAAAACTTTTGCTCTGAAAAGTTGAAATATAATTTCCATGGAGAAACATTTAAAGGAGTCTGTCTGTCCAAAGAGTTCTAAATTTTGCCTAGGGAGGGGTTGCTGGAACAATTTTGGATGAAGAGTTCCATATGGTGGCACTTCAGTTACATATGTCCTTTGCCCTTATGTGAATGGTAATTGCCATGAGGCATACACATTGGTGTATGTGTGTGTTAGATATAGTCAATACTCCACCCACAAGTGACCAAAAATGATCCATGACACTCCAAGTTGTACGACCCCCTTTATGAGGAGAAGCTTGTATAAGAGTCTGGACATTTGTGATGAGGTCTACATGAGGTCAACAATAGTTCTCAATGATCTATGTGAGTCTAGTTAGAAGGCTAGCCAGGGCGTATCCTTTAGTCACACCGGAATTCCAAAGGTATGATAGTTCAAAACTCAAACAATCCGGAATTATAGTGACTTTTCCAAGTTTCTGGAGGTATGATAGTTTGGTAGTCAACTGGTCCGGAATCGCGATAATATATCCGATGGAAGTTCAGTACATTGGGTGTTCGGTCTCACATGAATGGAGTTATGGTAACCAGTCTGGTGAAAGTCCAGTTTGGTGGAAGTCCAGTGGGAGTCCCATCCGATGGAGGTCTGGTCCGGTGAGTGTTCAATTACAGGTGATCTTGACAATTACACCTAATACATAGCATCAGGTTTTCTCGAAGATCATACCAAAAATTAGAATGTTAGGCAAGACAAATCACTAAGGAGAAATCACGGGTATACACACACTATAAAGCCCTTCATCTAGATTCTATCTATATCGTCATTGAAGCTCCATAGTGGGAGCGCACGGGTGGATAGTATCATCGGTGTATATTACTGTTGGAAATTTGAGATATTGAGTTCTCTGTCTCTCTATCTTTGTATAGTTTCTTTTAGTTTGTCCTGCTTCTCATTACCTGATGATCCAATTCCACCGCATTTTTCTAGATCATTATATATTTGTTTAAGATGGTATCAGAGCATAGGAGCTTTTGAGTATCGTCGAAGCAAAAACACAAAAGTCACAAAGCTCCTTGAATGACTTAAGAGAGAAGATGTCAAGCGGTATGTCTTCATCTATTGTTGGGAGTCAAGGTGATTCATTAGTAGGAGTATGCGAAACACAAATTTGAGTAGTAATAATGTGGGTCATGCAAACATTGTGGGCAACATTCATAGAAGGTAAACTCGATGGTACTAATTACACCCTGTGGAAGTTTAAGATCACTTCCATCCTTGACTCATATGAGCTACTCGAGACTGTACTTGGGAATGACTATGAGCCCCAAGAAACACTTGACTCAAATAATCCAGGTTGGATGATTCCTCTCGATGTTGATCTTTTATGTGCTTGGAAGTGAAGGAATGTGGATGCACTTTGTACTCTAGTAACAAGTACTTCTGATAATGTTTTGACTCTTATTTAGCACACCACAAAGGCGTGTGAGGCTTGGAACATATTGAGAAATCAATATGAAACTCGGAATCAGACACTTATTCAGAACTTGGAGAATCAACTAGTAGCAGAGAGGTTTGCTGATGGGGAGACTGCAAAAGCATTTATCACTCGCGTAAAGAGTCTATGGGATCAAATGGCAGGACCAGGTGTACCGAAGTCAAAGGAGGAGCTAGTTTAGTGTTGTCTTCGAATTTTTCCACCAAAGTTTGATGGTCTGGTAATTGCCCTTAATACCCAAATCAGACTTCAACTGTGGTACAATGTCTCTCATTAGCAGAAAAGGGGATATTAGAAAGCTTACAAATGTGTTGTATGTTCCACTAACACACCTTTATTATTTGAACATAAGTTTCTGGGTACATGTTACGATTTGCAAAAGATCTTCCATTTGTTTGTAGTAGAAGATGATATCTTCATAGTGATCTATCAGTCATGAAACACTTTACACTATATGTCAAGAACAAAACTCTAATAGAATCAAGATAATTGCATTGAAAACTGATAGCTATTAGTAACATTCATATAGTTATGAATTCAGTTAGATTTCAGTTAGATTTCTTCACGGAGAGAGTTGAGTCAATTCCTATTCCATAAATATGTGTTTTTTATTAAAGAAGATGTGTACACAATGACATGTCCCTCTTCTGCTCATAATCATAGAAAGTTCTCCTACTTTGAGTACCTTTCCTCTCTCAGAAATTATCTCGGCTGCCTCTCTTACCTGTAGGACTTATTTAGTTTATTTAGTCTGTATGAACTTATATATACAACTGATCTGTACTATGTTTAATTCAAGAACCGTATAATCTTCGGGATTCTGATAACAGATTTGTTAATCTTTGGGATTCTGATAACATAATAGATTCTCTAATTTACACTATATTATATTCCTGAGTATAACTGGATTCACGATAAGCCCAGTGAGAAACAAAGTTTCAATGTAGCATAGATGAAACGAACAGCTAAGCATTATTGTCACCGCCAAGCCGTCGTTTCTGTACAAGCCCTCGTTTCTCTCTCTCTCTCTCTCTCTCAGCTATTAGCCTGTACGCGGACTTGCGAAGAAGAAGCGACAATGGCTGCTCCCGAGGCACGCCCCTCTGCACACGCGTACATTGACACATAATGCAGATACGTAAACGGAAGTGAAGGCATGGATAGAGAGATACAATATGAAACGAAAATCGGCAGCAAACAAAATACTATATTACAAGCGGCTACAGACTTTGAGAGAAGGAGAATGCTTAATTGGAGGAGAGAGGTAAGGAAGGTACACTCTCCAAGGAATTTCTTTAATTTTCACCCCCTCTTTCATGCAGAAAGGTACATGACGGTTGCCCATGCCACTCTACCCAAGAGATGTACCTCAACGCAAGAGATGTACCTCCGTTCACAAGCTCACAAGCAATATGTCAGTCATGGATATGGAATAGCTGTAGGGACATAGCTATTATGTAAAGCTTTTGGATTACTCCTAAAACTGATATCTCATAGTCAACACCAGATGACCTAAGTATCTAAGAGCCATGAGCCATTTCCCATAGAGATGGTGGAACAAAGATAGAAATTCGTGCAATTCCACCTATAAATAGCAAAATATTTAAGGGCTATTTCACATAGAGGAACAAAGATAGAAATTCGTGCAATTCCACTTGGAAATAACCAAAGAGAGAGTTGTGTCTCCCTAGGGAGGGGCTGCTGGAACATTTTTGGATGAAGAGTTCCATATGGTGGCACTTTGGTAACAGATGTCCTCTGCCCTTATGTGAATGGTAAGTGCCACGAGGCATACACTCATTGGTGTATGTCCGTACATTGAAGCTGCCGCCATGTTATATGAAATGACTCTAATTGGTTTCTCGAAATTCCCACCCCACCCAAAATAATGGCTTCTTGAGACTCCAACCCTTCCATATTCTTTGTAACTGGAGATTCACACACCCGAGCCGCAACGAGGACCTTATGACAAGATTCTTTGAGGTCTAGAACATCGAAAATCTATGGCCATGGAACTTTTAATTGACCATCCAATGATTATTAAGATTTCATGGTGGTTCTCAATGCTGCTTAGTGTGAATGAATAAGAAATAGGAAACAAGTTCATGCATCGTAGGCAAGTTGTTTGGGCACTCACCTCTTGAGGCAGAGGTTGTATATCCAAATCTCTGCAGATTGGTAGACATGTGTGGGCGAGCATGGCCAGTATACTCTTGTAATGCCTTCGAGCCAGTGAAACTAGATACCTTTAAGCAACCTTTTCCTTTTGATGCTTCAACAGTCTAACCCTTTATGGAATATGAGAGTACCATGGGTTCTATGTCTTTCACTTGTATAGTTTTTCTTTCAATCTATTCAAGCCAAGAAGATTAGGTTTGAGACAAACTTCCTCTTTATAAAAAAAAGGAAATAGGAAACACTTATAGAAAAAAATCCATCTCTTTGTTGTGAGGGCATGTATAAGGATGCAATAAATCTTGAAGAAGTATAGGGGAAACGCCCCTAGAGAGAACTTCTTTATTTATGTACAAATGATGAGCAACATCTTCTTCCCAACATCTTTCCCCATGTCAAAGTACAAAATAAAAGCATTTGATTTGGTACATGATAATCTATATCCAATTTTGAAAACCAAAAGAAGCTCAAGATTTACCTTTAGTTTTGAAAGTTCTATGTATAGATTGGCTATCATTTGCGTCTACGACGGTGTTGAAGGGTCAAATATTTTCTTCAATAGTAAGAAATCATGTTCTCTGAATTGCCCATCTAAAAACGGAAGAAGGAGATAAGAGAAGGGAGATATAACCCTCCCAAGCACAAAGACTTGCACACAAAAAAAAAAACTCACGAAGATAGAGGCGATAAAAATCTTGTTCTTTAAATAAGGGTCCTTGAGTGATGTTTATTGGCTTAAGTGTGAAAGAACCAAGTTTATTAGGTACACGGATGTCAATATTATTCATACTTAGACTTTTAGTGTACTTATCTGTTAAGATGGTTTGATAGCTTTTGCTAAAGAGTTCACATGGTATGGTAACGACTTTGAAATTAGAAACACCTAACCTACCCAATCCTATCAAGGAATAAAGTGGTTCATTCACATATATCCCAATTGTGGTTTGGAACCTCATTTGCGAATAATAGCTAAGAGAAAATGAGCGATAGAGTATGAGAGAAAAAAAATGACCTCATACTTTATGAGCTTTGTACAGTGTGCATGGTGCATGTTGGGAGTGTGCATGGTGCATGTTGGGATTTGCACAGTGTGCATGGTGCATGTTGGGATTTGCAGTGTGCATGGTGCATGTTGGACTTCGAGTACTTTGAAAAAAGAAGAAGCTTGGAGCACAATGCACTATGGCCCGTTCAAAAAAACCTTTTAAAGAGGAAAAAAATTCCCTTAATATTCTTATTAAGTGTGTCCACACATATCAAAATCAGAATATATCAACAAATCCCTTTTAGGAGTGATGGTGGTGAACAAGTACCTGTCACTCGTGTATAAGGAAATGCCAACCCATGTGGAATGAAATCAATCTACAAAATGAAGTAAGCCCAAAGCTTTGCAAAAAGCTGTAAGCTTCTCACTAGGCAAAGCCTTTGTGAAAACATCTCCAACATTATCTTGTATGGGGACATAAGCCAAACTGATATGAGTCTCTCCTTGGCATAATGATAGTGCACCTCAATGTGCCCTTGTGTGAGCATGGAACATAGGGTTCCTCACAACTTCCAATGTGCTTTGACTATCAATAAGGATGGTGGTGCTAGATGTCTTGATGGAAAATATGTATTCCAAATTACAACCAAAGTATGTTGGACCCTTCCTAGGATTATAGAGATGGCTACCACACTTAGCCAGAAAATCAATTTCTCATCCCTTGAGATTGAAGCTCTATTCCTTTGTATACATAAACTAGACCCTCAAAGTTTTTACAAACCCTATATCACTCCAAACAGATTCTAGGAGGTGCATCAAACTTCCCACACAAGATTCTAGGAGGTGCATCAAACTTCCCACACAAGACAGATTACTTACTAATTTCTCTTTGTCCCTTGAGATTGAATTTCTATTCCTTTGTATACACAAACCAAACCCTCAAAGCTTTTATTAGAATGTCTTAGGACAAATCTTTCTCATTTTGGCATGGGCCCAATTTCATATATACATTAATATAGAGAGCCTATAATTTCCATAATAACTCTTAGTATAATACATACTTAGACAAGATCAATTGGAAAGGTTCTAAAGAAAGAAAATCAAAACTAAAAGGGGTTTAAATCATTTTTGTAGGATTTCCCATCTATCTAAAGTAAGAAGGAACCTTAATATGGTTCTAAAATTTTCATGAATATATGGATACAAAATAGATTCTGAAAGTTCAAACTAAATTCTATGACACCAACAAAAATGGTGTAAAATACTCAAGGCATCATGAAACTTTGAAAAACTCCCTCCTCTTAGAAGAACGTCCAAGTTAATTCAAGTCTTCATTCATTCAAGAGAATTGCATTTCAAGAGGAAAACCAAGATATGTTTTCTTTAGGAGATGCAATACTTTGCAATGAAGGAGCATAAAATTATTATAGTAGTAAATTTCAACCTCTAATTGCACTATCACAGTGCCTATGTAGGCAATTTTTTCCTTTTTTGCCAAACATATATTTAGGGTTTGGCTCGCCAATACAAGAACCTCAAAGTTTGCTACAGGTTTCACAGAGCTTGATAGGGTGGTTCTGTTCAACATTTGGAGTTACAATCATTTTTTTTGCATCATGGTATTTAGTAAGTGGCCATGGTTGAAAGCAATGATATATTTTGTATGTTGGTTGTTGAGGATAGGTTGGATGCTACTAATTACCCATTGTGGGAATATATGATGCATAACGTTTTGCAAGCTAAAGGGTTGTGGAATATTGTGTAGGGTGTTGAAAAATATCCTACTACACCTGCAAATACAATTATCGAAGGTGATGCATATGGCATTGAAGATGATGATATTCAAACTCTTTTTCATGTTGCAATTCCTACAACACCTATTGTAAAGCAACTTTGTTGGGATGGCAGAGATGCTCAGGCACATGCATTGATAGCTTTGTTTGTCAAGCATGTCATTATCCATCACATTCAATCCTACAAATCAACAAAGGATGCTTGGGATGCACTTACCACTTTATACCAGGCAATAAATAAGGCTCGTGTTGCTTACCTTTGAAAATAATTGGAATAGTCTTCCAGATTCATATGAGAGTTTTTCTTCTACTCTTCAATTGATGATGAAAGGAAATACAAATGCCTTAACATTTGAGCAGTTAGTCTTTGGCTTTTTGCAAGAAGATCAATCTGGATAGAATAATTCCATTATGCCTGTTGCAAATTAAGCTTTCCTAACTAGTTAGAAGGGCAAAGGTAAATGTAGCTCATCTACTAGTAAGAAAAAGTCTACTAATGCTTTACAATTGAAGAAGAAATATAAAGATGAGAAGAAAAAAGGAAAGAAAAAACAATTTTCCAATATCGTAAGGAAAATGATCATGTCATAAAGATTTGTCGAAGACTAGTTGCAAAAGAGGCAAATAAGAAAGAGTCTAGAATGGTTGTTCTAGAGGCCTTTACACCTAAAATAAAGTCTGCTGATCTTGTTTAAAATGAAAAATGGGCATTTAATATTGTATCTAGCTATGAATCATCTTCTCATGAGCAATGTATGTTTGCACTAGACTCACATGTTTGGCACTTTGATAGTGGAGCAACCAAACATATTACATCACAACACAATTTCTTAAGTTTAGTTGAGCCTACCCCTACAAAAAATATTGTCACATGCACTAACAACTCTTGTTATCTTGTAATGGGATTTGGTAAGTTCATTCTGAATACTATTGATGGTAGTTCCTTCACATTCTTGGATTCTTTGTATATACTAGGGATCAAGAAATTTTTTTTGTCAGTTTCAACATTAGCCAAGATTGTCTTGGTTATCAAGTTTGTTGATGATAGATGTATAGTTCATCTGCTCTCAAATGGCGATGTTATTATTGCTTCTAGCTTTTTATGTCATGGTCTCTATTAGCTGATAGATTATGAAAAATTTGTGAATGATTTAGCATGTGTAGTTCAAGATTCTAAGTTGATCTGAGATGCAAAGATTTGGTATGCATGGTTTCGTCATCTGAATTTTGCTAGTTTGCTACGCTTGCAAAAATATGAAATGGTGTCCTCTAGTTTGCCCAAACTTGAGGCACCTTGTAAACATGTTTGTGTAGGCTATCTTTTGGACAAAATGCAACGTTAATCCTTCCCAAAGGATGGTTGAGTTTGAGCTATGCATAAATTATAATTGTTCAAGGTGATGTTTGTGGTCCTATGCAGACACCCTTTTTTTGGGAACTACCTTTACTTCTGACTTTTATTGATGATTTTTTCAAGGATGCATGGGTGTATCCATTGAAACAAAGACCAAAGTGTTTATGTTCTTCAAAAAGTTTCTAGTTATGGCTAAAAATCTGTCAATATGTAAATTGGGCACCCTCCCTTCTAATCGAGGAGGGGAATACATGTCTTTTGATTTTACTGCAATTCTAGCCAAATGTGGGATAAAACATTAGTGTACAGTGCCGTGTACACCTTAGAAAAATGGAGTTGCTGAAATAAAGAAAAGGTCTCTCATTGGAGGCATTTGCATCATTATTTAGGTATTCAATTTATGCAAGTTGATGGGTGAATAGCTTGGTGTCAAAAAAAATATATTGAAATATTATTGCAATGTCTTGGCCTTGAAGATTGCAAACCTATTGCCATTCCTATGGAAATTGGTTTAGGGTTGAGTCTTCATGATGCTTGGTAGCTCATGCATCATGAAGACTCATGCATATCTTGGTTGAGAAAGAAGCAGCCTACTATGCCCATTTCTAGTTGTGAGGCTGAGTATAGGATAAATTTCACAGTGAACATTGTGTGTGTGTGTGTGTGTATGTGGCTCATATGCTTTTTGGATGATTTTGGTGTTGGTCAATCTTCTACTACCACCATCTTCACTGACAACTAGAGCACATTGACAGTTACGAGGAACCCTGAGTTCCATGCTCTCACAAAGTACATTGAGGTGCACTATCATTATGTCAGGGAGAGGTTCTCTGTTGGAGAGGTCCCTAGAGAGAATTTTGAAGCTTTCCACAAAGCTTTGGGTTTAATTTCTTTTGTGGATTGATCTCATTCCACATAGCTTGGCATTTTCTTGTACATGAGTGCCAGCTCCTTGTTCACCGCATCACTCCCAAGGAGAGTTTGTTGATATATTTTGGTAGTGATGTGTGTGAACACACTTAGGACTACCCAAACAATTTTTTCCCTCTTTAAGAGGTTTTCCCCCCTGGCTTGGTTAATTTCCTATAACCCTAAATGGTTACTTATCTTTGTACATTTGCTTGGTAATTCATTTAGTGTTGTGTTGTTCCCCAAGGTTCTTCTTCTTCCTTGTACTATTCATGGGATTTTGTAGGCCTGAAGCTCCAACACTTAGTTGATAGTACAACTAATTGAATCCTAGGTATATGTGTAAATTGTGTGTATGATTGAGAATTAAAATCTATTGTGATTGTTTAACTCAACAATGATTTTTACTTCACAATAGTATGTGTAATTGTATATGGGTGTATGATTGAGAATTAAAGTCTATCGTAATTGTTTGACTCAACGTTGATCGAAATATCTTATTTGATATTGATTTATATTTTTTTGTGTATGTATAGTCTTCATAAAGCAATTTGCAAGCAGTATGGGAAAGGGAAAAGAATGGTCATATGTGATTGTTCATCAAGAGGGTAAAACAATATCCACAATACAATGCAAATGTTGTGGGCATCGTTATGTAGGAAATGCAACTCGAATAAAAGAGCATCTTTCTAGTACACGTAATAATGTGATAGGATGCTCTAATCTAGATAGTGATATATGGGTACATTTTGCAAGTTATGAAAATAAATGTAATCTCAAGGTATCACATAAAAAAGATTCAAAAGCATGAGTAGTTCACAGCACTTTCGAAGTAGCCCAAGTGGAGAGCAAGAACGAGTAGGCGATGACAGTAGAGGATCATCAAGATATTTCTACTCAAGTCTCTCAAATTGTTTTTGAGAATAACCAAGATACATGTACTCCATTTTCTCCAACTGCGTAAAAAAAGAGTGGAGTTGGTGAATGTAGTAAAAATGGTGGATCTATACTTTGTCACCATGCTTTCTTCGTAATAAATCACAAAATACTATACATGTAGCTTTTGAAAAGCAACATTGTCTCGAGCTTCATCTTGAATGGACTCAAGCATTCTTAGCACGTGGGATTCCTTTCAATGTTATTCGTAATCCCATTTTCAAAGATGCTTTAATATCAAATGCATGAAAAGGTTTCACCATGCCAGATTATAACAAAATTTGAATAGAGTATGTAGATAAAGTGAAAAAAAGTATTGAAGCTATTTTTAAGCGAACAATACTTGATTATGTACCCATCTATGGATGCACAATAGCATTGGATGGATGGATAAGTTGTCAAAAGAAACCATTGATTAATGTCATGGTTATATGTCCAAAAGGAAACATGTTTTTAGAAGTTGTTGATACTTCTCTTAAAGAGAAAAGTTTGGCTTTTCTTGTAAAGGTATATGAAAATGCTATATCGCGTGTGGGTGGTCCAAAGAATGTGACTGCAATAGTGATAGATAATGCCTCTAATTTTTGAAGTGCTGGAACTACAATTCAAAACAAGTATGAAGGCATTACTTTGGTTCCATGTGAAGCTCATACATTAAATTTATTATTGAAAGATATGGGTAGATTATCTTTCATTAAACAAAGCTTATTAGATGCAAATCATGTGGTCAAATTTAATAGAGAGTATCAATTTTCATATTTGCTCTTCCGATCAAAATCTCCCAATAAAGCACTATAGATTTTTTGTGCCACACGATTTGCAACTGCTTACATTGAGCTCAGTGGATTATTAGAAGTTAAGCCAGATCTTGTAGAAATAAGATGGGAGGCATGGCTAGAGAAGTACTCTTCTTATCAAGTTGCAGCATCCAAATGTACTGTCTAGTACAGTCACAAAAATTTTGGCGTAATCTTGAAAAATTGTTGGTATCACTAAACCTTTTGTGGAACTTGTATGAATGGTAGATACTGATAAATTTGTGATTGGAAAAGTTTATTGGATTATGTCAAAAGCTATTCAAAAAGTAAAAGACTTTAATCAATTTTCATTACAAGAGAAAACACAGATTGTATCATTAACCACATAGTTTTTGGCTTGGGTTGTTATGTATGCACAATATGTACTTAACAGGTGTCCGACTAAAGCATTTTAGTCTATCACTCCATATAAGGCTTTCCATGGTCACAAGCCATCTATTTCTCACCTGTGTGTCCTTGGTTGTTTGGCATATGCATTAGTGCTTGAACAACAATGCAAGAAATTGGATGATAAAGCAGTGAAATGTATTTTTGTTGGGTATAGTTTTGAAAGCAAAGGCTATCATCTGTACCGTCTATACATTAAACGTATTTTGGATAGCCATGATGTTGTTATTGTGGAAGATGCTATTCAGCCATACTTTCATGTACTAAGGAGACATTTAGCTCCAAAGATGTATATGATGCTTTGCTGCCTCTTTTACAAGTGGAAAATCTAGTGCTGGTCCAAATAAGGCAATTTCTCAGCCTTTACAAGTTTCACATGGTGGTGATGCAGATCATTCCATTCCTAATGCAAATTTACATGATGCAATTATTGATGAGAGAACTGATATAGAGGAGGAAAAATCGATGCGTAAATGGTTAGTGAAGACTTTGCAAGATAGCAAATTAGATGCACCTCTATCATATTATGCTCGTTCAAGCTCTCATAGTGCTTCTTTTAGATTGCTATGAATGCATCTAGTCTTTGTGATGAGAATGCGCCTGTTTTGTTTGATGAAGCACAAAATTATGAAAATTGGATGGCTGCTATGCAATCAGAATATGATGCTATTATGAAAAATGGTACCTAGTCTTTATGTGACTTTCCTCCTCACAAGAAGGCCATTGGCACTAAGTGGGTATACAAGCTGAACCATAAGCCTGATGGAATAGTTAACAGGTATAAGGCTAGGATTTTTGAAAAAGGTTATGCTCAAGAAAGAGGCATTGTTTTTTATGAGACCTTTGCACCTACATGCTGAATGACTACTGTTTGTAGTATCTGTGGACTTGCAGCTCATTATGGTTGAAACGTACATCAACTAGACATCAAAACTGCATTTTGGAATGGTGACTTGCATGAAGAAGTGTATGTTTTTTAGAATATTTTTGTACAAAATGGGCATGAAAACAAAGTGCGTAGGTTATAAAAGGCATTATATGGTTTGAAGCAAGCACCACATGATTGGTATGAAAAGATACATGCCTACCTCATTGCACATGGTTTTGAGAGCAGTCCAACTGAGAGCACCTTATATGTTAAGCGTGAAAATGATGTGCTTCTGATCATTGTTGTCTATGTTGATGACATTTTGCTCACACGTCCTCATGAGAAGCATATTACTGATTTTAAGGCTGATTTGCATGCCTCATTTGAGATGTTGAATTTGGGGCATTTGCATCATTATTTGGGCACTCAGTTTATGCAAGTTGATGGCAAAATAGCTTTATGTCAGACAAAATATATTGACACATTATTGTAGTGTTTTGGCCTTGAAGACTACAAACCTATTGACTGTCCTATGGAAATAGGTTTACGGTTGAGTCTTCATGATGTTGGAGATGCATTTGATGTTATTCTCTATCAGCAAGCTATTAGATGCTTGATTTACTTATGCATTACTTGGCCAAATATTCAGTTTGCTATCTCACAGATGAGTAGGTTTATGCATTGCCTAGGTGTCAAACATTGGCAGGCAGTTAAGCGTATCTTTCACTACTTGATTGGTACCCAGCTACTTGGATTGTTTTATCCCAAGGGGGGATCATGCAAAGATGCAAGAGTGTGGAGAATGCTCCAAGCAAGACCCTAGAAGATCAACAAGGGAGAAGAAACAACCAAAAAGGTATGGATATGATTCCACATCTGTTACAAAGCATTCAATCTTCTTGGAAAAGGACTCAATTTTTGAGGAACCCTCAACCTATGAAGAGGCAAAGGAAAAACCTAATCGGGAAAAATCCATGAAAGAAGAAATAGATGCATTGAAGGAGATGGACACTTGGGATTTGGTTCAAATGTCATCGAATCAAAAGGTAATTGCTTGTACATGGGTATGAAAAGTTAAAAGAAACTCAGATGGATCAACTTGCAGGTACAAGGCAAGATTAGTCGCCAAAGGATGCTCACAAACTCATGGTATAGACTATGGGGAAACATTCTCAACAGTTGCAAAGATGACTACATTCAGAACATTGATAAGTGTAGGCGCTGCAAGAAATTGGAGACTCCACCAATTTTATATGCAAAATGCACTCCTAAATGGCTAGATAAGGTATACATGTCACAACCACCAGGTTTTGAAAACCCTAATCATACATCTTATGTTTACATACTTACCAAAGCATTATAGGGATTGAAACAAGCTCCTAGAGCTTGGAATTATAGGTTGGTTACATACCTTCAAGATCAAGGGTTCAAACCTAGCAACTCAGATCCTTCTTTATTCACCAAAAGGGATCACAATGAGGTTATCTATCTATGTTTATATGTAGATGATATTATTATGATAGGTGATGATATGAATGGCATTCAAAGGATCAAAACACACATGCAAGAGGAGTTCAAAATAAGTGATTTAGGTGAGCTTGCATATTTCCTAGGTATGCAAGTGATTTATACAGATGAAGGGATGTATCTAACTCAGAGAAGATACATTCAAGACCTACTTCTCAAGTTCAAAATGGAGAGCATAAAGCTTGTAGGTACACCTTTGGAGTTGAACCATAAACTAAGTGTTTATGAAGGTGAGTAGATTGATGATCCTAAATAGCATCAAATTTTAGTTGGTAGCTTGATATATGCTACTCACACAAGACAAGGCATATCCTATAGCGTGGGAGTGCTTAGTCAGTTCATGCACTCACCTAGAAAGCCACACATGGATGCTGCAAAGAGAGTACTCAAGTACCTCAAAGGGACACTTAATGAAGGTATCTACTATCCTTACTCTTCAGATTTGGATATCAAAATCTATTTAGATGCAAATTGGGCAGGTGCAAAGGATGATAGAAGAAGTACATCTAGATACTTAGCATTTGCAGGTTCAAAATTGGTGTCATGGAGCTCTGAGAAGCAACCAACTAGTGCCTTATCTTCAATTGAAGCAGAATATAGAGCTCTAACTATTGCAACTCAAGAGTTTCATGCATCTACTTGAAAATTCAATTTTTCATGCAAGGACAAAGCACATATAAGTCCATCACCACTTTGTAAGAGAGAAGCTTATGGCAAGGGAAATTGACATTTCATTTGTTTCAACTGAGAAGCAAATAGCAGACATGATGACAAAGGCACTTGATGGGATAGAGCTTTGTAGATTCAAACTTATGGTAGGTATTCAACCTATCAGAGAATCAAGACTCAAGCATACTTTAGCTTGAGGGGGAGCTGTTGGAACATCAAGCTTGCATTATGCTTGAGGTGGATATGCTCTACATCAAATCCATCATTTGGATGGTGCCATATATGTACCTTGAAGAATAGCACTTATGTGCACATTATTTCTCTGTATTAATTTCTTAATCACTTATGATCATTTTTTGTAATGTTCAAGGTATTTACCTTTGTAAAAAGAAAGATTAAAAGTCCTAAAAGCCACGAGTTAGAAGTGTTTGATATTGATTCGGAATCAATCAATCAAGAAGTAGATATGACTTCAAATTTCCCTTTTCCTAGATTATATGAAAATATTACAATCAATCTAAACTACCAAACTTGCCTAATTTTGAATTCAATTTCATGAAGAAAAGGTGTGGTCATATCCTCAAGAGTTTATTTTTAAAGATGCCAAAACATTTGTACCTTAAGTAGAGTGTTGATTTGAAGCAGTACATATACTCATTGATCATTGCGTGGTGCCACTTGTGTTCTCTACTCCTTCCTCAGACTCAATCAACTTGTAGAGATTGCTTGTCTCTCTACAAAGCTCCTAAGTTACAAACCTCACTTACTTGGAGATAATGTAAGTTCCATGCATTTGGATGCAAATCCAATTTTCCATGCAAGGAGAAAGCACATAGCATTCCATTAACACTTTGTAAGAGAGAAGCTTATTGCAAAGGAAATTGACATTTCATTTGTTCCTACTAAAAAGCAAATAGCTGACATGATGACAAAGGAAGTTGATGGGATAAAGCTTTGTAGATTCAAAGCTATGGCAGATATTTAACCTATAAGAGAATGAAGACTCAAGCATACTTTAGCTTGAGGGGGAGCTATTGGAACATCAACCTTGCACTATGGTTGAGGTGGATATGATCTTCATCAAATTTATCATTTGGATGGTGCCATATATGTACCTTGAAGAATAGCACTTATGGCACATTATTTTGTTGTACTATTTGATTGATCACTCATGATTATTTCTTATAAGGTTCAAGGTATTTACCTTTGTTAAAGGAAAGAGTAAAATGCCTAAAAGTCATGAGTTAAAAGTGGTGGAAACAATGTCCCATGTATAGCATATAATGTAATCTTGTAGGTTCTCTTACAAGAAGAAGCGTTTGGCGCTTTGGATAGAACAAAGCACACTCACCTAGGTGACCTATGTTGATCCCTACACCGTGCACAAATTGTTTTCAGAGATAAGTTCTTTTGGGAAAACAAAATGGTTGGCATTGATTTCGCGATCGTAAATTTTTTACTTTTTCTTCGATATGTTCGGCACTGGTTATGTTCTTCGCATAGGGATTTTTTTTTTCATATGATTTATTGTGAAGCCAATTCATGATATTAAAGCTATAAGGAGGCCAATGTTCATTGCTATCATATCTTCTCAAGCTGCTCTTGGAGCTATTTGGAGGAGATCAAGGAGGTCCTCTACTAAGAGGAAGTTCTCACAAACTTGGAGGAGGTACACTCTACATCAAAAAATCTTGGAGGAGTTTGTGTCTACCATCAGCATCATTTGCTGAGTTAATTTGAGTAACAAGTCTATTTATGTTCCTACTTGTTAGTTCACTAGCTTGTGATTTAGGGATCATCAAGATTTGGGTTTGCTATAAAAGCTCTAAACTATTCATATTCTCCATATTCTCTCTCTCTCTCTCACACACACACACACACTTCATACCTCTTAGGCAGTTTGCACACAACTTCATGTATCTAGTTCCTATTTACACTAGATTCATATATTGTTAGTTTGTATCATATTCACACATTGTGATTTGACACTGGAATATAAGATATTGTAGGTGAGCATTCTAGCTTATTGTAAACTTTGAAAGATCCTGTCTATTCTCTCTCTAGCTTTCACTCATCATCTTTTTGAGTATTAAGGTGTGTATGCTAAGGTTCATGTGTTGGAAGATCCTGTAAACTTGTGGAATAATGTTATTGTGGCCCATCACACTTCCAATATTTGGTAACAGAGCATAGTTGACATACACCCTTAACACAATGAGTGATTACGGACTTGAGAATGAAGACAAGATTGAGGGAATGTCTAATTATCCAATGTGGAGTTTTATGATTATGAATCTATTAGTATCAAAGGACTTTGGAATAGTGTCAATGGCACTTATCCAAGGCCAAGACAACTTAAAGAAGATGTTGGCTCATCTTCTAGAAGAACCCTTGTTCCTATTTTTGCTCAACACCAGGTAAGTGAAAAAGAAGAAACCACTTCATCATTAGGAGTTTGTACTACTATCAAATTACTTCCTACAGAAGAGTAGTCTAGATGGGATTCAAGGGATGCATTAGAACTTTTGTATATTGCTATGGGAGTCAAGAGGCATATTATACCCTGAATCACGTCATGCAGAACCTCTCATCAGGCTTGGTTAGAGTTAGAGAATCTGTATTAGAGTAGATATCGTGATAAGAAATCTCATCTAAGGAGACAACTAGCCAACACAAGGATGAAAGTTGGTGAGTCAGTTCAATCACATATTTTGAAGCTCAAAGATTTATGAGATCAATTACTCAATGTTGGGGTCAACATTTCAAATGAAGAGATGGTAAACAACACACTTCTAAAATCACTTCCATCTTCATGTCATGATTTTGTTACTTCTTTATATCTTTCTATAAGAGATAGAGAACTATCATTTGAAGAGCTACAATTCTTGTTACTTCAAGATGAAGATCAACAAAAGAGTATGGAAGAGAATAATCAAGCCATGTTATCATTATCGAAGGGGAAGGAAAGAAAGTCTACCAGTCTTTCTCCTAATGCTTCCTTTACACCCTAAGAAAAGTCTTCGACTACATCTAATACAAAGAAAGGAGTATGCCATTACTATAAGAAACCATGTCATTTTATAGAAGAATGCAAACCAAGGATTTTTAATGAGAAGAAGAAAGCATAATGTAATAGTGCTAAAGATGATCCAAAACCTAAAACTTCAAAGGTAGATTCATATGCATGTGTTACTATTGAAGAAGTAACTTTTGATCAGGCAACATTAAATGCAATCTCATATTATCCTTGAATTTTTTATTCTGGTGCTATTAAGCATTAGATATGCTCAATACTCCACCATCACGTGACCACAAATGATCCATGTTGCTCTAAGTTGTAAGGCCCCCATTATGAGGAGAAGCCATTATGAGAGCATAGACATTTGTGGAACCCTAACTTCTAAGTTAAATGAGGTCTATGTGTGATCCTTGATGGTTATAGATTATCTGCGTGAGCCTAACCATTAGCTTAGGTAGGGCATAAACTTTCGGGCCATTGCGTGGCCATTCAAGGTGAAAATAAAGGCCCTGTGGCATCGCATAGTTTCCCCATAGAACCTTAATGAGGGAGTGCAAAGGGGGGATTTCCCCCTTCTATAGGGTTTTTGGGGGGCCTATCCCCTCGGCCCGTAGGGCTGAGACAGTAGGACTTCAAGTCATGGAGATATTGTCGAATTGTATATTTTACCGACTAGTTTGTATCTCCCAACTAAGTTTATCTATACGGAACCGCCTTGTAAAAGCTATATATGTTGGAGACCTCTAGATCTCCAAAGGCTTGATCTATACTGATTTAAGAGCACCTCTATATCAGTTATAGACCAAAATTTACACGAATGTTACCTTAATTTACCAAATCATTCATGAACAATTCTCTGAGTGAAAACTTTTCTTCTTCTAGAAGTCTGCTTTAGATTTTGACTTCATTACCTGCATATATCTTCAAATTTCTTCAATATAATGATATAAATACCTCCACGCTACCTTTGTGCAATAATATCAACCATTAGTCCTTCAAAAGAATCATTAAAACTTTGATTTGATCATTAAAATCAAAAGTATGTCAGAAACTGTCTTCCTGAACAAGCGACTTTGACATAGTCAATGTCTAAGGTTGATTCCTCATAGCACAAGTCCTGTTTTGCTAAATGCTTTTAGCCATAGCTTCCTTACCTTAAAACTTAAATTTTGAATGCTCACTCATCAAAAAATTTACATTGTGCATTGAAATCTAAGCAAAACATTGACACGAAAAAGTGCGCAACTCTGAGAGGTCTACCTATAGACTTTACATATACATGTTCCTATTGATCACACACACAACCTCAAAGGAATTAGATCATGAAACTTTGAACATAGCTTGATTAGCTTCTAGATTAGATGTGTACAAAATATTTCTTGGTCCTCATGATCAAGCTGAGAGAAATCAGAGAAAGACTCTACACTATCTCCTGAAGATAACTCTGTAGACATCTATCTCATGGACACTTGGCTTCTAATGAATCTCTCACTTATTTCTTTACATCATTGACTGTTGGAAATTTAGTAGGCCCATTACTAATACCATAGGTCCAAGTTCCATATGTCCAGGATCTACAACACAAATTCTAGCAATCTTCCAGTATTGACAAAACATGAACATAACACACTTAATCATACAAATGATGAGACAAAGATAGAGAAAGATTACACAACATGTGGAAAGTGTTACGTAAGCCACTGCTTACTTACACCATCATATATACAAATATCAATTTACAATGTGGGAGCAAAGCTCTCAACCACTCTATGTGAACAGTAATAGATGGATGAGTGAATGTACAAATGTAACAAACATATTCAGATGGATGGATAGAAATCTGAATATACATGAGATGTGTGACCTAATAGGTTGAATAAGAGTGAATATGAGTGATTGAAATAGGAAGGATCAGTCTAAAACTGATAATCAGCAAACCCTCATCTAACCTTAGGCTATGGAAGACCCTAAGTCAGACACGTGTGTGAAAAGATCACATACTTACAAAAGTAGCAAAGAATGCTAACAAGTTTGCCGCCTGAAATCCTCAAACTCATGTGAACATATCTTCTCTAACACCTCATCCAAATATGCATAAAGCATACATGTACTGATTCTATTGTACCTATGCCGAATAGGACTCCTCCTGATGGATGTTACTGCCTCCATAAACTTTAAGTAGTACCTGTGTGCATAAGGAGATTATGTACTTGAATACTTAACATAAGATGCAAATCTTATGTTAACCACCATCCAATGTCTTTGAAGTACACCAAAATCTTCATGTAGAAGACAATCTTCAAATACATCATGTGAATGGTAGATCCACACCACCAAGCTACTAATAGCCTCTCCATAAGCAAGAGTGTGAGCACACTCTTCTTCTCCAAGAAGAACTCCATAGCTACTCCTCAACATGCTCCAAAATAGCACCATGGCTGCCCCATGTGCTAAGAAGCACCACCTCTAATGAGGGAACAAGCTCCAAATCTTGTGTTGCAAAAGGTGTAGGATACCTTAACAATGAGCCTTGCTCTTCTTATATAGGATTGTGTTTCTTCCAAAAGCACAAGTATCATGCAAAACAAGAAATTGCTTCTTCTTTAAACTATCTTCACACAAGATGTTTTCGTAGACTTGTCTTTGGATGTAGATGATAAAATAGGAAAAGTATATGGAAAATATGAGAGAAAAGGAAGTCTTACTTTCTTTTGGAAATGATGGAATTTCTTCTTCTGCATCTTTCTTCCACTTGATGATGTCAACATCTTCATACTTCTCTTCCATACCTTTTGTTCTCCATCTTGAAGTAGCAAGCACTCTTAACTTCTTCAAATGAATTTTTTCTCTTCCTCTAGTGCTAAGAGTAAGAGAGAAAACAAACATGGTATACAAATGGGAGTGAATACAGAATCATGTTTTATCATTTCCTCATATCTCTGAATCAAAATTCTGCTTCATATGTGACTGATATGACTAAATTCACCAACATGAATTACCTTTCTAGAGTTACCTCTCTAGATCAAATTCTGTACCTGGATATCCAACCAACTTACAATAGAAAATTGGTTGAAAACAAAACTGATGCTCTCCGCATTTGTCTTCTTAGATGAACTTTCTTGCCATGAAAGAGATCTCTCAAAACTCTCTAGAAAAAAAACCTCTAGATACCTATTTTGATGTAGCCTTTAACTTTCAAAGAATGAAAGTGTATAAAAGCATTCCTTGAATCCTTCAAATCTCTTCATAACTGCTCTTCTAAGATATGACCTGCAAATGATAATCTGATAGTAAAAACTGATACCTGTGATTTGATATTGATATGAATCCTTCATCTTCTCCAAACCATTGTTCTCCCTTGTATTTGAAGTAGCTTTCTCTTCATCAAGTTTGGGTCTTCAAACAATACTTTTGTAAAGTATTTGCATACTCTTCCAAAAATATTTGGCTGCTAACAGATCATCAACTTCATACTCCACACTGATGAATACACATGTGACTGAATTAGCTAATTCTCAAATCTCTACTCATATAGATTAAGTGTGTATGTCAAATGTCAAATGTTAGACAATGCTCTTAAATCATATGTTGTAAACCTGGAAGTCTGGGAACCTGGGATTTTGAGAGCCTGAATGAACTCTGATATCAAAACCCTAAAGCTCTGATACCAAATGTTGGAAATTTAGTAGGCCCATTACTAATACCATAGGTCCAAGTTCCATATGTCCAGGATCTACAACATAAATTCTAGCAATCTTCGAATGTTGAAAAAACATGAACATACCACACTTAATCATACAAATGATGAGACAAAGATAGAGAAAGATTACACAACATGTGTAAAGTGTTACGTAAGCCACTGCTTACTTACACCATCATATATACAAATGTCAATTTACAATGTGGGAGGAAAACTCTCAACCACTCTATGTGAACAATAATAGATGGATGAGTGAATGTACAAATGTAACAAACATATTCAGATGTATGGATAGAAATCTGAATATACATGAGATGTGTGACCTAATAGGTTGTAGAAGAGTGAATATGAGTGACAGAAAGAGGAAGGATCAATCTAAAACTAATAATCAGCAAACCCTCATCTAACCTTAGGCTATGGAAGACCCTAAGTAAGACACGTGTGTGAAAAGATCACATACTTACAAAAGTAGCAAAGAATGCTAACAAGTTTGCTGCCAGAAATCCTCAAACTCATATGAACATATCTTCTCTAACACCTCATCCAAATATGCATAAAGCATACATGTACTGATTCTCTTGTACCTATGCCGAATAGGACTCCTCCTGGTGGATGTTACTGCCTCCATAAACTTTAAGTAGTACCTGTGTGCATAAAGAGAATATGTACTTGAATACTTAACATAAGATGAAAATCTTATGTTAACCACCATACAAGGTCTTTGAAGTACACCGAAATCTTCATGTAGAAGACAATCTTCAAATACATCATGTGAATGGCCGATCCACACCACCAAGCTGCTAATAGCCACTCCATAAGCAAGAGTGTGAGCACACTCTTCTTCTCCAAGAAGAACTCCATAGCTGCTCCTCAACATGCTCCAAAATAGCACCATGGCTGCCCCATGTGCTACATCACCTCTAATGAGGGAACAAGCTCCAAAGCTTGTGTTGCAAAAGGTGTAGGATACCTTAACAATGAGCCTATCTCTTCTTATATAGGATTTTGTTTCTTCAAAAAGCACAATAAAAACAAGTTCCCAAACGCCATCGCTATGAAAAGCATTCACGAAAAAATATGTCGTTGCTCGTCGCTGAATTGTACGTGATTTATTTATTTCTTAAAAGCACGAAGGGATAAAAAGTATGTTGCTACACGCTACCGTTTGAAGGATTCGATCCTTGGTGGGTTGGATAGAAGGCTAACGTTTTAGCCATTGCGCTAGGTGCTTTTGTTTGTACATGGAGTAAAAGTAAAAACTATACATTCTGTATCCTGTAAGCAAGATGGACCAATGGTGGCATTGTTTTCCAACAATCCCCCCTGCAATGTCATATTGGTACAAACTAGACTGGATCTGCAAACTTCATTCATCTACAAACTGTCACAATCTTCAAACTTGTACTCCCCAAATTGACCTTCAAACCTTTTCTTCAAAAGTCTTCTTCAAAATTGAATTTGACTTTCCTTCAAACTTCAAACACCTGAACTTCCTGAATATGAACCATAATACTTGAGAAAATATGCAAACTAGATATCCAATAGCGTACACATCAAGAAATCACTTGCTTGACAACAAATGTAGCAAGTACTGAGTCTGAACCTGCTATTTCCTATCTTCACAAACCTGAAAACATACACTAGGATCCACATATTTGCATTTACCTTACGAAAGGTTTCTCAATGTGCTTCTGTTGTGTCATGTAAATACACTAAACAAAATCAAGAACTGAATCCCGGAACTTGTGACTGACAACTCACAACTTAGTGTATTATGAACACTACAGGTTCATCTCTGACTATACTCAAGTCAAGTCAAGTCAAGTCAACTCATGCGTCTCATCAAAAAATCATATCTATGATGTCATCATGTCTTCATCTGTAAATCCTTCATACCTCTTTGCTTCAGAATCTGGTATAAACGTATATGTGCGCACTTCTAAATCATACCTCTCTGAAATATCAAGCTTCTCTTCAATAGAACTCTGGAACTTTCTCCTGAACAGGAACACCTAACATGAACTTTCTCCAGACATTCTCCTTCTTTCTTCTTCTTTCAAAGCTGGAACATAAAGAGAAATTGACAAAGGAAATATAGGAGTACCTGAGATTCTTATAGGTATGACTCTGCATTCTTTCACATATGGATGAAAATAAGTCTTCATGTTTCACCCCCTTTGATGACTTAACACTAGTATCCAAAATTCTTCAAATATATCAGACTTTATGAAATCTGGAACGTCTTCCTTCTTTCAATAAATCTGATCTTCAATGATCAATACCTGTATATGAAACAAAAAATCTCTAAACCCTTTTTATTAGCACTGTACACATGCCAATAGCTTTCCCTATCATTCATTAGCTTTCCCAATTATAGAATAAGGTTAGTTGATCTATCATAAAAACCTTACTGAAAGCATTTTAGGATCCATAATCTTCTGCAACATAACAAGTATCTTCTTCTATTTCTCTGCAACACAAATCTGATAGAATCTGAATCTTTGACTTACTTCCTCTGATGCTAAGAACTTTAAAAGATAGACAACTGACTCATAAATACTCAAGATCTTCAAGATCTCTCCAATCAAAATACCTATGTAGAATCTGCTCTCATCACTTTCATGACTGAATGTTTGATTTGCTACCTGAATGTCTCTAAGTGTCCATGCTTCTCACAAATTTGAAAAACTTTTCTTTAACCAAATCCCTTCCAAGAATCTGCAACTCCTACTTCAAACATAAGTGGAAAAAGTTCTCACCTTGAGAACTCCAAAAGCTGCAAGTTGATACTTCAGATCTTCATATTCTACCTGGGTGAAATGTGATAGTACTTGCTTGATTTTCTTTTGGCTAGCTCCACTTCTCAATCAAGTGATAGGATTTGATGGAACAATTTTTTGAATACAAGCATGCATCCAAACGTCTAGACCACACTTGTATACCATGTGTTGACCTTCAACATTTGGAAATCCAAGCACTACATCATTCTTTGAAATTTCTTTTATGGCTCTCTCATTGAAATGACCTAACCTTTTATGCCATAGGAATAACTCAGACATCTTTTGACTTCCATAAGTAAACAATGCATGTCCCACATTACCTTGGACTTGAGAGTAAACAACCTTCCTTCCTTTTTACCTACAATGATATTTCTATATCCCTGATTTGGATCTTGCTCATAAACACCATCATTTGTGAATCTGACTTCATATCCTTTCTCCACAATTTGTCCTACACTTATCACTTTTTTAGGAATAGTGGGAACATAAAGTACCTTGCTTAAGAATGTGCTCCCACTCTTTGTCTTCAATGATCCAATTCTTTTCACTTTATGCTTGGTGTTATCTCTTGTTTGAGCTGTATGTCCACACATCTTTGCTTCCATATCAATGATATGTTGCCACTCAAATGATTGCTACATCCTAAGTCAATATAAAATACTCTTTGATCTTCTCCTACTACTTCATGTGTTGCATTCAAGATGAGAGTCATGTCATCCTTCTAATCTGATGCATAATTGTAATAGTTGTTATTGTAGGACTAAGGTTGAAAGCTTCTTCCACCTCCTCTAGCATATGAAATCGTACCACATCTTCCTCTGAAGTTACCTCTTTGATTTCTGCCTCCTCTACCTCTTGGATTGAAACTCTGATTATGGCTTCCACCATTTTGATTGTTATACCAACAATCATTTGCCACAAATCCAACAAGCTCTAACATTATCTTTATTCTTACCTCCTCTTCCTTTGCCTCTTGAATTCATTTTTCCTCTTGTGAAATTAGCTTGGCTTGAAGATCCTTCATCATTAGTTGAGTGCTTCCCTTTTCCATTTTTTTTCTTATCCTTGGAGTACGTAGCTTGACTTGTACTCCTATCATTATCTCCCTTAATGTCTTGCTCAAAAGTTAGCATGTGTCCTAGCAATTGATTAAGATCATGAGTAAAATGATCTAATGACAATTCTATGAACAATATGAAAGGCTTCCATTTCTCATCTCCTCTCAGACTTGTAAGTATTTGTCTTACCAACTTATCCTCTTCAATATCTTCATCTACTGCTCCCAAGCTATCTGCAATATCCTTCATCCTTGCCACATAATAAAAAATTATGAGCTCTTTTTCTTGAAGGTTGTGAACTTAGCCCATAATGAGGACTTCCTTGATGGTTGTATTTTGGAAATGATCTTCCAAAGCATTCCACACATCTGTTGCACTTTCTAATCCTCTAAAATGAGGTAGAGGATAATCATTTATAGCCATGTAAATGATGCTCCTAGCTTGAGCATCCTTCTTCATCCAGTTCTTCAAATCTACAAGCTCTTCCCTAGTTGGAACACTAGGATCTTCAAACTTAGGCTTTTATTCTTCTCCTGTGATGAATGCCATCAAATCTTTGCTCATGAGGTGTGCCTCCATCCTCATGGACCAAGCTGGATAATTCTCTCTATCTAGCTTATCAATCTGCAAGCTTTCTCCGATCTTTGATCTTTGTCTTTTGCAAGTATTAAGATAAATGAATATGCTTTGTACCTTAGTGTAAGACTTCAATCTTCTAGATCCTTTCGAGCTCAATCTTCACACTTCTTCAGTTTGTCTTCAAAAATTTAATATTGTCCACCTTCAATTAGAAGAAACTTCAATGTCTGCAATAGTCGGGACTATCAATACTCTTTACTTCACTTTATATTGCACCTTCTACTCTGATACCACTGTTGGAGACCTCTAAATCTCCAAAGGCTTGATCTATACTGATTCAAGGGAACCTCTATATCAGTTATAGACCAAACTTTACACAAATGTTACCTTAATTTACCAAATCATTCATGAGTAGTTCTCTGAGTGAAAACTTTTCTTCTTCAAGAAGTCTGGTTCAGATTTTAACTTCATTACCTGCACATATCTTCAAATTTCTTCAATCTAATGATATAATACCTCCATGCTACCTTTGTGCAATAATATCAACCATTAGTCCTTCAAAAGAGTCATCAAAACTTTGATTTGATCATTAAGATCAAAAGTATGTAAAAAACTATCTTCCTAAACAAGCGACTTTGACATAGTCAACTTCTAAGGTTGATTTCTCACAGCACAAGTCCCGTTTTGCTAAATGTTTTTAGCCATAGCTTCCTTACCTTGTTACTTAAATTTTTAATGCTCGCTCATCAAAAACTTTATACTGTGCACTGAGATCTAAGCAAAAATTGACACAAAAAAGTGTGCAACTCTGAGAGGTCTACCTATAGACTTTACATATACATGTTCCTATTGATCATACACACAACCTGAAAGGAATTAGACCATGAAACTTTGAACATAGCTTGATTAGACTCATGAGTCTCATAAAAAAAATCTATGATGTCATCATGTCATCATCCTTGTTCTATCTGAAAGTCTTTCATACCTTTTTCCTTCAGAACCTGGTATAAACATATATGTGCGCACCTCTAAAACATACCTCTCTGAACTATCAAGCTTCTCTTCAATAGAATTTTGGAAACTTGTCCTGAACAAGAAAACCTAACAAGAACTTTCTCCAGACATTCTCCTTCTTCCTTCTTCTTATTAGCTTCTAGATTAGATGTGTACAAAAGATTTCCTGATCCACATGATCAGGCTGAGAGAAATCAGAGAAAGACTCTACGCTAACTCCTGGAGATAACTCTCTACACATTTATCTCATGGACACTTGGCTTCTAATGACTCTCTCACTTTATTTCTTTACATCATTGACTTATATACATATGATTCTAGACTCATCCCGCATCTATTGCATTAATCCTTATCATTCTAATGATCATCTACACCGTATTAAAAGAATTTCCATCTGTAATGTACATATGTATACAAGCTACATTTCTGAGATCTCTTCACTATCTTCAATGACTTCTTTGGCTTCATTCTGATTCTTGAATTGCTTCAAGTTCTTCATAATCATCAATTTGGGATTGTTTTGTTCCAACAATATAAACACGGCCCAGGTTGAACTTTACATAGCATTGTACACTAGTAAGCCCTTCATCTAGAGTCTGTCTAGATCTCCATATGAGCTCCACATTGGGAGTGCATAGGTGGACAACACCATCATTGTAGCTGCATTAATCTTGGCAATCTGAGAATTTGAGTTCTCTATCTCTTAGTCTGCATCTATCTTTGTGCGTGTTTTTCTCTCAACTCTATCTACTAGTCTATTCCGCTGTGTTATTATTTTGTTACATGTTATCAGAGCGTAGGAGGCTCTAAGTGGTGCTGAAGTAGAAACGCAGAGGCTGTAGAGGTCTCAACAACAAAAGAGAGAAGATTTCAAGTGGTGCATCATCATCTATGACTGGGAATCAAGGTGGTTCATCAATAGCGGTAGGTAGCACACAAGGAGGAGCAGCAATGATGCGAGTCATCTCAATGTTGCACATACAACCACCAACCTTCACGGAGGGTAAACTTGATGGTACAAATTACACCTTGTGGAAGTCTAAAATTACTTCTATCCTTGATTCATATGAGCTTCTCGAGATTGTTCTTGGGATTGATCATGAGCCTCAAGAAACACCTAATCCAAATAATCTTGGTCAAATGATCCCTCCTGATGCTGATCTTCTATGTGCTTGGAAACGAAGAAATGTAGATGCACTCTACGCTCTAGTCACAAGTACTACTGATAGTGTTCTGAATCTCATTTAGCATACTACCAAGGCTTGTGAAGCATGGAACATATTGAGAAATCAATATGAAATGCGTAATCAGACATGGATTTAGAACTTGGAGAATCAGCTGGAAGTAGAAAGGTTTGCTGATGGGGAGATTGTTGAGGTGCTTATCACTTGTATAAAGAATCTATGGGATCAAATGCCAGGAGCAATTGTACGAAATTCAAACGAGGAGCTAACATGATGTTGTCCTCGAATTTGTCCACCAAAGTTTGATGGTCTGGTAACTGCTCTCAATACTCAAGCTAGACCTCAACCACTAACGTTTGAAGAATTCAAATGCCTTACTCATGGAGGAGGGGCTTCCGATCAAGGCAAGGATTGGTGACACCAAAGGAGATGCTGCATTCATAGAAAATGCCAAAGGAGGCAAAGCAGACTCTTCAAAAGATGGAGACAAAAAGAAGAATGACGAAAAGAAGTTCAAGGGAGAGTGTTTCCATTGCAAGAAAAAAGGACACAAAATCCAAGACTGTCACATCAAGAAGGGAGAAGAGAAGAATGGCTCTTCAAAAGGTGGCAAGGGCAAGGAGTCTGCCAACACAATAGAAACAAAGCTTGAGTTATTTGTTATGATAGAGGAGGTGTGCTCCTCGACTGAAGATTCAAGAACTAATGACTCATGGGTTTTGGACAGTGGTGCATCTCATCACATGACGAGCATAAAAGACCTTTGTAGTTCCTTACAGCCTCTACGAAGGAACCCATCACAGTAAAGGTAGGCAGCAATGCTTGATGTCCTACAGAGGGCGAAGGTATGTTTTCTTTCATTAACTCCAACGGGGATGTTAGAAAGATTTGAAATGTTTTGTATGTTCCACAAATAAAATGAAATCTACTTTTCGTAGCTTCTATAACTAGTCAAGGTCATCAAGTATCTTTCAGTAAGACAAGAGCTTAGATTATGGACAGTAATAACAACATTGTTGGGACCAACATAAGGAGGAATAACCTATATGAGTTGTGTGCTCTTACAACCACTACAAATGTGGGCACAAGCAAGCTTTGACACGAGGGATTCAACCACATTGGATACTCTCTACTGAAGGAGATGCATCGTAGGGGTATGTTCCACACCTACCATCGATTGCAGAAATGAAGGAACCATGTGAAGCTTGCATGATGGGCAAGCAAAAAAGGAAGGCATTTCCACAAGAAAGCAAGAACAGAGCTAGCTATCCTCTAGAGTTGGTGCACGTTGACTTGTGTGGAAAAATGCCTACACAAGCCTTGGGTGGATCTTCCTACTTCATGTTACGTGTCAATGACTATAGTAGGAAGATGTGGGTGTACTTCCTTTGCGATAAGGCTCAAGATCTTGGTAAGTTTAAAGAATGGCTTCAGCTTGTTGAAAGTGAAATAGGGAAGAAGATGAAGAAATTTAGGACAGACGGTAGTCAAAACTCATGATGAGTAAGGATACAATATCTGCCTTGTAGTTAGTGGAATGTAGTGGGCAAAGTAGTGAGTTAAGAAGGAGGCACAAACTTCTTCACATGCTCATTGGTTATAAAAGTGGAGTGGGAGCATGTTATAAACAAGGAGAGAAAGAGGCAAGAGATCCCAATAGTTGGATCTAGTCATATTGTCATTTTGTCTTCTCATAGACTCCTTCCAACCGCATGTCATTTTGTACACAGCTCTGTTGTGAAGCTCATATCACAGTGTATATGTAACCATTTCTTGCGTTTAAACACTTATTGGAAAGCTTATCTTTTGCACTTTCTCCACCTTAAATATCTCCTTCAAAGCTTATATATTATGTGCGATATCAGTCAAAGAGTGAAGGACTTATTCCTTTATTCACTCAAAATACACAAAGAGAGATTTCTAACAAGCTAAAAATAGCTTAATTTGGACAAGTTTTGAGTAGGAAAATCAACTGACAAAGATGAACTACCTATCCACATAAGTATGTTGAAGAACTGAACTTCACTCTTGGAATGATAACCCCCTGAATATATATTATTTGAGAATGAGATTTGGTACAGACAAAGTACACAAAAATATTTCCATCAAGCTAAAAGTCAAGTAATTTGGATGCCTTGTGGTGAGGAAATTCAACTAACCAAAAGAGACCACCTGTGCACATAAGTATACTAAAAAACTGGACTTCACTCTCTAACAGATATCTCAAAAAATATAAATCCTTTGAATGTGATATTTGGGACAGAGAAATTAAATTTAAAGAGATTTCCAACAAGCCAAAAATCAAGCAATTAGGATATTTTTTGTTCAAGAAACTTAACCAGCCAAAATAGATTACCTATTTACATAGGTATGCTAAAACACTATACTTCCCTCTTTGACTGATATCTCACAGAATATATAAGATTTTAAGAATATATTTAATATTGAGAAAGTGCACAAGACAAGCTTTCCAATGAGTGTTTAAACGCAAGAAATGGTTACATATACACTGAGATATGAGCTTCACAATGGAGCTATGAGGAGACAAAATGACAATATGACTAGATCCGACTACTGGGAGCTCTTGCCTCTTTCTTTCCTTGTTTAGAGCATGCTGCCACTCCACTTTTATAAACAATGATCATGTGAAGAAGTTTGTGCCTCCTTCTTAACTCACCACTTTGCCCACTACATGCCACTGACTACACGACAAATATTGTATTCTTTACTCATGAATTTTGACTAGACTTTTTTCTTTTCTTTTTTTTCTTCTTTTCATTTATCTTTATATTTGGTAAATTTATCCAAGCATAGCTCATATGAAAATGAGCTTGTACATTTATCTTCAACAACCATCTGTGCAAGTTTAATTGAGGATGGGGTCGTGGAGATGAGCTATTGTCCTACCAAAGAAAATGGAGCAGACATCTTCACCAAGGCTCTTGGGAGAGAGAAACTTCTTTGAAACTTTCCAAAGCTTGGGATTGGAGCAAGGAGGTAGTTCACCTCAAGGTGGACATTGAGGGGGGTGTTAGATATGCTCAATACTCCACCCTCATGTGACCACAAATGATCCATGCTGCTCTAAGTTGTAAGGCCCCCATTATGAGGGCTGGCCATTATGAGAGCCCATACATTTGTGGAACCCTAACTTCAAAGTTAGATGAGGTCTATGTGTGACCATTGATGGTTATAGATGATCTCTATGAGCCTAGCCATTATGTTAGGTAGGACATAAACTTTCGGGCCATTGGGTTGCCATTCAAGGTGAAAATAAAGGCCTTATGGCATCGTGCAATTTCCCCATGGAACCTTAATGGGGGGAGTGCAGAGGGGGGCTTGCCTCCTTTTGGGGGATTGAGGGGGTCTATCCCCTTGGCCCGTAGGGCCAAGATGGTAGGAGTTCTAGTCATGGAGATATTTTTGGATTGTATATTTTATCGACTAGTTTGTATCTCTAACTATGTTTATCTATACCAAACTACCTTGTAAAAGCTATATAAACTCGACCCAGGTTGAGCTTTACATAGTATTATGCCATCTAAGCTCCACATTAGGAGTGCACAAGTGGACAACACCATCATTGTAGCTACATTACTCTTGGCAATATGAGAATCTGAGTTCTCTATCTCTTAGTATGCATCTATTTTTGTCTTCATTTTTCTCTCAACTTTGTCTACTAGTCTATTTCATTGTGCTATTATTTTCTTACACTAAGCATATGATAGGTTGTAAAAAGGCATTTTCTTCCCTTTCTAACACTTCAGGTAGAAGAGTGACCATTGTTGATGGCCATGATTTGGATGTTGTTGGTGTTGGAGAAGTGAAAATAAAATCAAGAGTAGGTGGAAATTTCACAATTTCCAATGTTCTTTATGTTCCAAACATGATGAAGAATTTTCTCTCTATCTCTACTTTCTTGTCAAGTGGTTATAAAGTTGTTTTTAAGAAAGATTCATGTGAGATCCTTTCGCCTGATGAGGAGCACTGTCTACTTCAAGGTGAAAATAGAAGTGGCATGTTTGTGTTGTCCTAAATAAGTCATGCTAATATTGCTAGGTCTACTACACCTAAGGAGAACATGAAGTTACGTCATGCTAGATTTGTTCATATCATTTACACAATTCTCAAGCATATCAAAGATCAAGGTATGGTGGAGAGTTTGCCTACTTTTGCTTTACCAAATGATATAGAGTATTGTGAAGGACGTCTTGAAGGAAAGCTTCAAAAACTACCTTTCAAGAAGCATGGATACATTGTGGCCATAAGGAAGTTGTAGATCACATATTCAGATGTGAATGGTCCGATGAGACCAAATTCTATTGAAGGTTTCAAGTACTTTGTTACTTTTATTGATGATTTCTCATGATATTCATGGATTTATGGTCTTAAAGTGAAGTTAGAGGTTTTTCCTACTTCTAGAAATTCTTAACTCTGGTTGAAAATGAAAGTCAGTCAAAGATCCATATTTTGAGAAGTGATAGAGGAGGAGAATACATATCTAAAGACTTTAAGTATTTTCTTGAAGACAAAGATATCTCTCATCAACTCACTATTGCTTACACACCAAAACAAAATGGTGTTGTAGAGAGAAAGAATAGGATACTTGTTGAGATAATGTGTAGTATGATTTCATCCAAAAAGCTTTCTCCCAAGTTTTGATTTGATGCAACACACATGGCTAATCACATTTTGAATAGGTCTTCCACAAAAGCTTTAAAAGTTATCACACTTTATGAAGCTTATTATGGGAAGCAACCCAATGCGAGTTATTTCAAAGTTTTTGATTCCCTAGCTTATGTTCACATTGAGAGAAAGCATCATGGTAAGCTTGATATAAAAGCCATTAAAGCCATCTTTATTTGTTATGCAATTGAAAGCAAAGGACACATATTCTATGTTCTAGATACATGTGATATCATACTCTCATGCAATGCATATATTGTAGAAAGTAAGATTTATGATAAGAAGAAAGAGATTCCAAAATTCATAAAAGTAGATGACTATGCATTTTTAAGAAGGAATTTAGATTCTTACATTTAGTTATGCAAGGGGCATGATGAGCCTTCTCAAACCCTAAGAGGTGCATGGTAAGAGAGAGTTACATTACCAACATCAATACCTAGTTCATCATCAATATCTCTTGAAGTTCTGACTTATGAAGTTGGAGAAGGTTCCAAAGTTCCAAACGAAAGAGATAACAAAAAATGATTCCACCACTTTTCAAGAATATGCCAAAGTGGTTATATCAAACCTGGAAGGATAGTGGTATAAGGGAATACACTAGAAGAACCAAAAGTCAAACAAGGAGACAACAAAAAGACCAGGTAAATTATGCAAAACATTTTGAGATTCAATGAGAACAAACCAGTTAGTGTTCAAGATGCACTGCAAAGTGATATGATTATCACATTTCCCAAAAATTCAGAACTTTAGTTTTTTAAAGGACAACTTAAGCATACATTTGATGTAAATGACTTAGGCAATTTATGTTATTATCTTGGGATTGAATTCAAGTACTCAGATGAGTGTATCTACATGACACAATAGAAATACATAGAGAAAGTATTGGAAAGGTTTGAGATGATAGATTCCAATCCTATACAAGCACCTATGGATATCAATGTGTCATTATAGTCAGAAGCAGATTTAGGATCATTTGATGCTATATTATATATTCAAGCAATTGGTTGCTTGATATATCTATGTAATACACAGACGAACATTCAATTTGAAGTTTCTCAAGTATCCATGTTCATGCATAGTCAGCTAAAAATTCAGTGGAAATAAGTTAAGCAATATATTTGTATAGTCGAAGGAAATTTTGTAGGTTATTGAACCTTGTAACATTGTGACATTGAAGGGGGGACTGTTGGAAACAATGTCCCATGCATAGCATATAGTGTAGTCTTGTAGGTTCTCTTACAAGAAGAAGCAATGGGTGCTTTGGATAGAACAAAATACTCTCACCCAAGTGACCCAAGTTGGATCACTACATGATGCAGTGTGCACGAGTTGTTTTTAGAGATACATCTTTTTGGAAAAACAAAGTGGGTGGTGCTAATTTCACGATCATAAGTTTTTTGATTTTTCTTCCATACGTTTGGTGTCGATCATGTTCTTTGTCCAATGATTTTGGCTTTCATATGCGTTATTGTGAAAGGAATTCAAGATATCAAAGCTATATAAGGAGACCAAGGGTCATTGTTATCATATCTTCTCAAGATACTCTTGGATCCATTTGGAGCACATCAAGGAGATCCTGTACTTGGAGGAAGTGTTCTCACACACTTGGAGGAGGTGTGCTTTACATAAGAAAAGCTTGGAGGAGTTCGTGTCAGCTTACCATCAGCATCCGTTGTTGAGTTATTGTGAGTAACATGTCTATTTCTTTTCCTATTGGTTAGTGAGACAACATCTAACTTTGGTATGACTCGATCATGTTTTTAGGGTGAATATCATTAAGATGTGCAATGAGACAAAAATCTCTCCATACAATGCCACATAGTCATAGTCAGTTATAGTTGCAGACAGAGAAAAATCCTCATCAACGATTATATATATGGGAGGGGTGGATTCCATGTATTTCAAAAAATAAGTGATTGGGGATAGCAATGGAAAGCAATTGATTATTTGCATAACTCCTATAAACTAACACGAATTGAATTATAATAAGAATACACAAATGCCATAGTTAGATGGGGTTGGGAGGGTTTTGTTTGCGTTATATACATGTGTCATGTAGTCTGAGAGGGGGAGGGGGCTTCCATGGTCCTTTAGAAACACATCAGGACCTTGTACACTCCATGGAGGACTTCAACATACAGATGTACTACCATGTGACTATGTTTTTATGCTTCATGCTTCGTATTTCATTCTTGCACAACCTACTTCTTGGCGATACACATCTCGTGGTGGATGTTGTCAAAGCTTTGGAGGTTCCCTTGTACCACATGGAGTCATCCTACCTATCTCGCATGGAGGTGATCGCATCCAGTGAGATCTTGTTTCGTTCCTGTACCTCGTTGGTGGCATACCTATGGAGCATCCACTTGATCCATCTGGTGGATATCTTATGGAGTACCTGGAAATCCCACATGGTCGATGCCCCTTGGAGGCTATGGAGTTCTAGATGGAGACATCCTATTTGGTGCTCCTGTTACTGCTACTAATGCTACATTCTTCGTGGACCTTTCTCTCATGCCCTAGCAACCTCCACACTTTAAAAAATGGAGCTGCAGAGGGGGTGTTGAGAAAATGAGAGTGCATCTCCCTTTTTTATCTTAGGGTCACTCTATTTCCATTCCATTTCAATTACATTTCCATTTTCTATTATATCCTTTGTATTTGGGTATGTTGCCATTTGCTTCTACCATTGTATTCATTCTCCTTTTAGGGGAATTATCCCACATGAGATGTACTTTGGAGAACCCCTCCCAAATGTATATAAGGAGGGCCTCTCCCCCCATTTGTACTTCGTTACAAGCTTGAAGAGCCTACTCCATGCTCTTGGCAAGCTCATTGCTAATCCATGTGAGTTTACCCATTTCTTGGTCTACTCACTTTGAGTCTCTCACATTCTTTATTTTGTGAGCACACTCTTAT